>SJYM01004688.1:0-11825 GCA_006410775.1 Tragelaphus imberbis | reverse complement strand
CAAAAAAATAAAGTCTGACACTGTTTCCACTGTGTCCCCAACTATTTGCCATGAAGTGATGGGACCAGATGACATGATCTTAGTTTTCTGAATGTTGAGCTTTAAGCCAACTTTTTCACTTTCCACTTTCACTTTCATCAAGAGGCTTTTTAGTTCCTCTTCACTTTCTGCCATAAGAGTGGTGTCATCTGCATATCTGAGGTTATTGATATTTTTCCTGGCAATCTTGATTTCAGCTTGTGCTTCTTCAAGCTCAGCGTTTCTCATGATGTACTCTGCATATAAGTTAAATAAGCAGGGTGACAATATACAGCCTTGGTGTACTCCTTTTCCTATTTGGAAACATTCTGTTGTTCCATGTCCAGTTCTAACTGTTGCTTCCTGACCTGCATATAAGTTTCTCAAGAGGCAGGTCAGGTGGTCTGATATTTCCATCTCCTTCAGAATTTTCCACAGTTTATTGTGATCCACACAGTCAAAGGCTTTGGTATAGTCAATAAAGCAGAAATAGATGTTTTTCTGTGCTCCAGGGATCTCAATAATAATTTCAAAATGCTTTCAGTAATAAAAAGTTTTATGCTAAGGTTTTTGTTTTGTTTTATTTAAAAACCAAATGGCGAAAATAAAGCAAAATAGCTTATACATTTCTAGTTTGTTCTACTCTCCGCATTCTTTAATATTAAATCAAGTAAATCAGATGCGTGTCAGTGGGAAATTTAAATGTCAAAATGGATGATATTTACAACTTCCCTTTTACTTTGGAAGTGCTAGATCAATGATTCCTTCCGGGAGTGCTCCTGTTAACATTCTAATGAATCAGGGACACTGGATATACCTGTTGGCTGGAGGATATAAAGAAAGTGCAAACTAAGGTAGGTATACAGGAATCACGCTCTGAAATCTTAGAGACTGAAGTATAAGTGTTCATGTTCTTAAGCTGAATTCCCTCCAGCAGCCAACAACAGGTTGAGGTCAACTCACATGAGAGGTCGGTGGGCACACATTTCTAAGGGCAGACTTGTACACATGCCTGAACTTGAGTCATGCCCAGGAAAACCTAAACAACAATCTTTGGGGTCATGGACTCTTCTTACCGATTTATTCCTGTGAAGTCAGTTAGTCTTACAGCTAATGCTAAAGAATTAGAGGCTTAAACAAGAAATACATTTGCTGAGGATTTCCCCAGCCCCTCAGATACAATCTTCTCCAGCAACATATCAAATGCGTAAGCTGGGCTCCCTAGGGTGCTTTGTAACAGACCAGTCAACTCACAGGTATAGAAGATACAATCCTACTCCTGCAGAAATTCTCGATAGCCTTGTGGCATTTCTAATAGAGAATGACTTCATTAAGTTCTTGCATGGATTTAAGCCTGGCCTAATAAGAGACTACACATTTGTCTTAGTGAACATATTCTCAAGAGGTGGGAAGAGAGGATAGAATAAGAGCTGAAGGATACTGAGTTGGCTCAGGTCCCACTGCAAACTAATTTTTCATTGTCTCAGCCATTAGCCTAAGAGAAGGGTAAAAAGATAATTGGCATTGCTGTCAAGAGGGTAAGTGAATTTCCTTGTTTCATATTGTCGAGCCTTTGAGAGAATATAATTTGCCTTTTGACAATGAGGAGGATAGTGGGCCACAGAGAGAAGTGAGCTTTAGACAGTATTTTTTAAAAAATTACAAAACGACACTGAGAAAGCTGAGGGTTTGATGAAACCCTTAGGATTCATGTTAAAGGTGACCTCCCAGTATTTCTGGAGGCTTAACACTCCAGTCAGATCCTAAAAGGCAGGGTGGTGTCCTACAGCAATTAAGTCAAGACATGGGTTCTGCACACGTGTTCTCTTCCTCTGATGTCCTTTTTCAAACCATACAGGTCAGTCTCTAGTAAAGTGGGCTGTGACACTGTTACAGGGAAGAACAAAATCTGACTACATGTTGGATCTGTTTCTTTTACTTTAACCTTTTCTACTCATTGCTTCTATTCACTGCAAGGACACTGTCTATACATAATGGTCTGTCTCAGGGAACCCTGTACTTCTGCCTGAATGTTAAACCAAAATGCCTTTTGTTCAGGGAAACATCCTGACCCTGTACTCCTGTGAACACATACAGGAAGTAAGAAATTAACATGTCTCTTCCCTGAGGCTGGCCATTTCCGGAGATGTTTGCAAAACTTGTGACCTTTCTGCTTTACTGTCCCACTTCCTCCCCCGCTGGATTCTATAAAAGAACCTGGCACCCAGATCCCAACAAAATGGTGATTTTGAGATAATTATTCTACCATCTTTTCAGTCAGCCTGCTTTCCAAATAAAGTCATTATTCCTTGCCTCAATACCTCGTCTCCAGTGAACTGGCCTGTCACGTGGTGAGCAGAGTGAGTTTGGACTTGGTAACAACACTATTACCCTCCCTCCTTTAATGCAAACGTGGGCAAACTTTTCTGAAGAGCCAGAGTGAATATTTTAGATTTTGCAGGCTTTAAGGTCTCTATCATGGCTACTCAATGGGGCTGCTGCCAGGGGAAAAGTCATAAGCAGAATGAAAAGGATGGGGTTCAGTTGTGTTCAACAAACTTTATTTAATGACACTCAAGTTTGAATTTCGAATGACTTTCCCTGCGGTCTAGTGGTTAAGACTCTCTGCTCCCAGTGCAGGGGCTCTGGGCTTGATCCCTGGTCAGGGAACTAGATTTCATATGCCACAACTAAGCATTCCCACGCCATGACTAAAGATCCTGCCTGCATGCCACACAGTGAAGATCAAAGATCCATGCTGCAACTAAGTGTAACCACAGTAAATACATATTAAAAAAAATAAAAGTTTCTTCCTTTGATTGTTTTTCAATCATTTCAAAATGTAAAATCATTCTTAGTTTGTGGGCTCTGCAAAAGCTGGAAGCAGCCTGGATCTGATTCTTTCTTCAGTTCAGAGCTGTTTCATAGAACTTTCTGCAATGGTGGAAAAGTTGGATGTTGGCACTGTCCAATACTGTAGACACTATTCAATTGTGGCCAGTATGATGGGATAACTTAATTTTTAATTTTAATTAATGTAAAATTAAGTCACTATTTGTGGATTAGTGGTTTCCATGTTGGACATGGAGTTCCATTATATTCTTTCCTACTATCTTGAAAAGACATTATTTCCTCTTACTTATATTAAAATGAACAGCAAAAGAAAAGGAATCCTACTTGCTGCTTATGTTATATAGTTAGTGCTCCTTCTGGGGATATCACAGGTTGGTGTTTTGGTTTTAATTACATAGTAAATATGGGCAAACACATAGAGAACATGTGAATATCCATAGTGCACACAGGTACACATGAACACAATGCAGCTCTTTCTTGGCATGACATTACTACCATGTTCAGTGAATAAATAATCATGGAAAGAAAACCATGTTTATCAATAAGGATCTTTCCATCTCTTGCACTGCCTACTATGGAAACACAATATTGGACAATGAAAACCATTGTATAGCATGAACTTAAGCTTTTCAGTTGGTTTCTTCAATTATCTGTCACAAAATTCTATACTTTCTTTAGCTATACTTTGCAATAATGAACTTGCAAAACTGACTGAATGGGTGTCCTCTTCTAAAATATGCAAAGGAATCATTTCTAAGTAAATGACAGTGAAAACTCCAGGTCATCTCAAATAAAATCTCAGAGCATTTCTGGGCAGCACCTCATGCAGATCTCACAGATAGATCAAGGACAGAGTAATTGACCCTTAAAAGACAAAAGCACAAAGTCACTAACATTTAAATGGGTTTGATAACAAGCATCGTTTAGCAGGCATATATAAAGTCCTATTCATGAAACTCTAACCTAATTATAAAATATCTTTTATTTTGATTAAACCCATTTATGGTGAAACGTCTCCTATCATCCCTGGAAGAGGCAATTCATGGTTAACTAAGGAAATTCTAGAGTGAGAGATGGATGATAGTTGTCTATCCTTGGTAAAATAACATCTACAAAACAAAATAATGGAAAGAAGTGTAAGTTAGTTTTGGGAAAACAAAGAAAAAGACTTGCCTCTGCAATCTTGTGTTGTTTTCAGAATAACCCCAACCCAAGGAGCATCTTAAAATCTCTTCAAGTCTCCATTTGTGGTCTCTTCTCTCTTTTGATAGTCTTTCTCGTGGAAACTTCATTTCATGCTCAGGTATTCTTCCATCTTTATATTATATATGATTTTCAAATCTTTTTTTCCTCCAGAAGACTTCTCTCAATTCCAAAAGGACATATCTCACCGTTTCCTTAACTTTTCTACTTAGATTTCAATCATACCATGTCCAGTATTGCCCTCTCCTCATCTCCAGCTTTGCTGTCTCCTGCCCCACTCCAGTACTCTTGCCTGGAAAATCCCATGGAGGGAGGAGCCTGGAAGGCTGCAGTCCATGGGGTCGCTAAGAGTCGGACACGACTGAATGACTTCACTTTCACTTTCATGCATTGGAGAAGGAAATGGCAACCCACTTCAGTGTTCTTGCCTGGAGAATCCCAGGGACAGGGGAGCCTGGTGGGCTGCCATCTGTGGGGTCACACAGAGTCGGACACGACTGAAGTGACTAAGCAGCAGCAGCAGCAGCCATTCTCTACGCCAGTGTTAGATGACAATACTCTCCCAGTTACACACACTATTAACCCACATCACTCCTTGACTTCTTCCTTGTGCTACACTGTATCATCAACCCAGTACTAAGTTCTACCTCTCACATTCTTATACTTTTCTCCGTCTCCAAGTCCATACTGTGAATGTCTCTTGCTGCATTAAGAGTCCTAACTAATCTCTTGCATCCTGTTTGACCTTTCCACCCTTCTATTTGTTCTCCACTTCAATCCATAGAAACCTTTTCAAAACCTAAATCTGATCATATCACTACCTCTACCTAGGGTTAAGGCTTATTAGAATAAAAACCAACCTTGCTAAGGCAGCAACCAATGTTGTATGGGTTTCACTTCTGTCAACATTTCTTTTCCCATCATACACTCTTCTCCTTGTTCTCTGTACTGGTTCAGTTTCTTGAACACACTATGGTCCTTACAGCTACAATGTCTTTGCATGTACTATTTCTTATTTCTAGAAGGGCTTCCCTTTATTTTCTTGGGCTCCAAAATCACTGCAGCTATGAAATCTAAATTAAATTAGACAGTGACTGTAGCTATGAAATTACAACATGCTTGCTCCTTGGAGGAAAAGCTATGACCAATCTAGACAGCATATTAAAAAGCAGAGTCATTACTTTGTCAACAAAGGTCTGTCTAGTCAAGGCTATGGTTTTTCCAGTAGTCATGTATGGATGTGAGAGTTGGACCATAAAGAAAGCCAAGCGCTAAAGAAATAACGCTTTTGATTTGTAGTTTTGGAGAAGACTCTTGAGAGTCCCTTGGACTGCAAAGAGATAAAACCAGTAAATCCTAAAGGAAATTAATCCTGAATATTCACTGGAAGGACTGATGCTGAAGCTGAAGCTCCAACACTTTGGCCACTTGATGTGAAGAACTGACTCATTGGAAAAGACCCTGATGCTGGGGAAAGGTTGAAGGCAGGAGGAGAAGGGGGCGACAGAGGATGAGATGGTTGGATGGCATCACCGACTCAGTGGACATGAGTTTGAGCAAGCTCTGGGAGATGGTGATGGACAGGGAAGCCTGGCACGCTGCAGTCCATGGGGTCATAAAGTGTCGACATGACTGAGTGACTGAACAACAACAACAGCAGCAAGGGCCTCCCTCCATCCATACCCTCCCCCTTGCTCCATGGATCCACAACATTTACTCAGTTATGTCCTACTGAGCTTCAGCTCTCAGCTCAAACATTATTTTCTTCAAGAAATTCCCCATACCTTTATCTTCCTATTAGATCATTCTGTATTTTTCTTCTTAGAACCATGTTTCTTTCCTACAGAGGTGTCTCATTCATTTATGTGGTTATTTTGTCTCATGCATTTTTGTGATCATCTGCTTTTTGTCTATCTCTGTCACTTCTCTGAAGCTCCACTAGAGCAGGGATCATGTCTATTTTTACAAACCATGGTTTCCCAAGAACCTGACATGGTGCTGGCACGTCAATACATTTACAAAATGTGTAAGTAGATGAGTGAGTGCAGCAGTGAAGACCTGGAGGTAGTGTGATTGAGTACATGGAGGGCTCTGGATATGGGAAAGTGTATAACATCAACCTTCTTTGCAAGCCCAAAGTACTTCAGGGGGTTTTTTCCTCTATAGCTGGTTTTGACCTGTGGACTCTGTGGCCCAACACAAATTAATATACAGGTTATTATGGTGTTTGCTCTTGTGTATGGTTTACAAACTCAATCCTTCTTGCCTCTAAATTACCTTTCTTATTTTCCCTTGATCTTATTTCCCTCATTTATTTTCTATTGATTTTTATCTTTCTATTCTGAACACACTNGGAAAGTGTATAACATCAACCTTCTTTGCAAGCCCAAAGTACTTCAGGGGGTTTTTTCCTCTATAGCTGGTTTTGACCTGTGGACTCTGTGGCCCAACACAAATTAATATACAGGTTATTATGGTGTTTGCTCTTGTGTATGGTTTACAAACTCAATCCTTCTTGCCTCTAAATTACCTTTCTTATTTTCCCTTGATCTTATTTCCCTCATTTATTTTCTATTGATTTTTATTTTTCTATTCTGAACACACTATTTTAATCTGTATTCCATCTTATTGGAATCTTTTTATAAAATAACATTTATAATTATATTTATTAATCTCAGTCCTACTGTACCAGTTAAGCTCTGAAGTTCAAATTGGGAACCAGTTCTGATGGTCAAAGGAAAACCCAGTAGCCAGTTGGATACACAAGCCTCTCTGTCTTAGTATTATTATTATTATTTTTCTCCTTGAGGCTAGTTGTAGTTTTTATCACACACTCTTTCTCATCTGCTCCCNAAAATAACATTTATAATTATATTTATTAATCTCAGTCCTACCGTACCAGTAAAGCTCTGAAGTTCAAATTGGGAACCAGTTCTGATTGTCAAAGGAAAACCCAGTAGCCAGTTGGCTACACAAGCCTCTCTGTCTTAGTATTATTATTATTATTTTTCTCCTTGAGGCTAGTTGTAGTTTTTATCATACACTCTTTCTCATCTGCTCCCTGCTGTCCTTGAATGCCCCTGAATTTCTGGGTATGCAACAAAATTAAGGTAAATGAAGCAGAGATAGGACTTACTCAGACTCATAGCATCCAATGAAAGTAATAGTGAAATCATACAGCCAGTATTTAAACCTGTGCTGTGATCTTTGGATTTACCTTCAATGCATTCTTCTAGGAGTGGGTAAATGTCTGAGGGTCTACACTTGGTATATCAGCACTCTTTCCCAAGATTCCCTCTCAGAGATACATTTGCATCCATCTGACATTGATTCATGTAGCCAGATGGCAGAGGACAGAGCTGGATCACTTAACACAATGTGTGACCCACTTAGAAGTCGAACAATCTGTGATTTAATATTAAATAAAAGAATTGAGCTTTTGAGTTAAAAATGCAGATTGGTTTGTTGGTTATCTTATACTCAGCATGAATAGTCTGAATGCTGAATGCATCAGTTTCAATAAGCAAGGAGATAAGATGCAAAACTAATTCCCCAAGGATGGGTGATGGGATGTGTTGGTAGGTGTCATTACAAATCTAGTGTGGTGGTAACAAAAATCAATGAGAACCAAGAGTGCACATTTCAGCACCTAAGGAGTAAAAGGTCACTAGCAGACAACCGTGATAACCTTATGGCATGGTCAGTGGTGTCCTACAGTAGTTAGAAAGCACAAATTCCTTAAGGAATTTCTGAACTATCTCACAGAGATTGTAGAGCATAACTGCACCCTTTATACCCTCTTGCTTTGAGCATGTTCTCTGTTGGAAAGGGTGTAAATAAAAAAAAATATGAATGGAGTTAGAGCATTCCATAAAAACAAAGATACAGTTGGGGTGAATGTCCCTACATCAACCAGTCAACCAGTTATGTTAAAAAATGGCCTTGTTCAAAACTGGACACAAATATGTCTAATCAAATGGTAATATTTTAGCATGATACAAAACTGGGTAGAGCGCATTCACTAGGAAGCTAATGTAGCATTGTATCAGGGATATTGCAGCAACTTCTTTGTTCTTCCCGGGTCATTTCTCATCTTTCTTGCAACAGACCAAAAGTAGAAGCATGATTTCACTAATCAGTCTTGGAATTCAGAAGGGTTTTCTCAGCTGGGTTTTTCAGTGACATTTATGAGGAAACGTTTAGAGAGATGTAGGACCATTATTTCAGAAACTGATGCAGTGACTCATGTATTGTTGCCTCTTATGTTTTGCTGTCTGGTGGAAGCTCTGGCATTTGGTGCTATGATGGCCTTTCTATCCTAAAGCTTTCATTATCTCTGATATTCTCAACCTTTAATCTTCATGATGTCTTAAGTTGTCACTATGGAAATACCCCCAAATACCCTTAAACAGAAATACCCAGAATCTTGTCCTTAGTTCTTCAGTATCTTGGCCTCTAAATTACTCTGTTTTTGATTTTACACTGACCTCCCCAAGCCCTTGCACCTAACAGCTGGAGCCCTGTCCATCCTCAGCATGAGGTACCTGGTACTACCTTTCTGTTCAATCTACATCCTGGCATCTAGTATAATGCCTAATACATTAAAGATGACAAATACTTGTTGAATGAATGAAGGAAGGAAATGGCTCTTAAAAATTTAATGTTTCCCAAATTAAAAAAAATTTATCCAGAGACAGATTAATATCATATGCTATTCCTTATGTGTGGAATCTAAAANACCTGGTACTACCTTTCTGTTCAATCTACATCCTGGCATCTAGTATAATGCCTAATACATTAAAGATGACAAATACTTGTTGAATGAATGAAGGAAGGAAATGGCTCTTTAAAATTTAATGTTTCCCAAATTAAAAAAAAATTATCCAGAGACAGATGAATATCATATGCTATTCCTTATGTGTGGAATCTAAAAACATGGTACAAATGACCTTATTTACAAGACAGAAATAGAGTCACAGATGTACAGAAAAAACTAACAGTTAACAAAAGAGGGAAGAAGGGGTCGGGTTAAATTGGGAGATAGGTATTCATATATACACATTGCTATATAAAAAACAGATCTCTATAAGAATCTACTGTANCTTTCCACTAAATACTGTGGTCCAGGTTGCTGTCTGTGGCTCTAAGTCAAATTTATTTGGTGGTGGTGGTTCAGTTGCTTATTTGTGTCCAACTGTTGCTACCCCATGGACTGTATCCCCCCAGGCTCCTCTGTCCATGGGATTTCCCAGGCAAGAACATTGGAATGAGCTGCCATTTCCTTCTCCAGGGGAACTTCCTGACCCAGGGATTGAACTCGTGTCTCTTGCATTGCAGGTGGTCTGCTGCATTGCCCGCTGATTCTTTACCAACTGAGCCATCAGGGGAGCCCTTCATATTTATTTTGTTGCCATGTAATATTCTTGTGTACATACTATTAAAATTTCTTCATTTTATTCTTGAAGTATAGTTATTTCCAGTGTTTTGTTGGTATAAAGAGTATTGTTATGAATTCTTGCCCAGTTNGATTCTTTGCCAACTGAGCCATCAGGGGAGCCCTTCATATTTATTTTGTTGCCATGTAATATTCTTGTGTACATACTATTAAAATTTCTTCATTTTATTCTTAAAGTATAGTTATTTCCAAAGTTTTGTTGGTATAAAGAGTATTGTTATGAATTCTTGCCCAGTTCTCCAGATGCATATAAGTGGGAATGTTTCTAGGGAGTTTCTACCTTGGCAAGGAATTTCTGGTCCTGGTAATGTATTATCTTCAACTTTCCTAGATTGTGTCAAGTTGTTGCCCAGTGTATTTGGACCAGTTTACATTGCTAGTGATAGCAATCTACAACTGTCCTAGGTGCACCATTTTCTTGAAAATCACCTGACATCAGCAGACATAAAACTTTTGCCAATCTGACAGTATACAGTAATATAATGTTATGGCTTAAATTTTCATTTCCTTAAGTACCAAAGAGGGTTTCCCTGGTGGCTCAGATGGTAAAGAATCCACCTGCAATGTGGGAGACCTGGGTGTGATTCTGGAATGGGAAGAGCCCCTAGAGGAGGGTGNCACCTGACATCAGCAGACATAAAACTTTTGCCAATCTGACAGTATACAGTAATATAATGTTATGGCTTAAATTTTCATTTCCTTAAGTACCAAAGAGGGTTTCCCTGGTGGCTCAGATGGTAAAGAATCCACCTGCAATGTGGGAGACCTGGGTGTGATTCTGGGTTGGGAAGATCCCCTAGTGGAGGGTGTGGCAACCCACTCCAGTGTTCTTGCCTGGAGAATCCCATGGACAGAGGAGCCTGGTGGGCTACAGTCCATGGGGTCACAGAGAGTCAGACACGGCTGAGAGATAGCACAGCACAGTTATCAGTGAAGTTCAGCTTACTAATGTTATTGGCCATTTGTGCTTCTCAACAGAGGAAGCATGGAAGTTCTTGCACATTTTCCAATTGTTTGTCTTTTTCGTTTTTTAATAGAAATTAAGTTCATATTTTTATTTTTAAACTTTGAAGTATTATATAATTGTCATAATTGTTCAATAGTAATTATATTTTAATTTTATAATTTATTTATTTTTGAAGTATAATTGACATACTTTTTCTCAACCTATAGAAATATTATATATCTTACGGACATTAATTTTTGATGTTATATGTATNTTGGAGAAGGAAATGGCAACCCACTTCAGTGTTCTTGCCTGGAGAATCCCAGGGACAGGGGAGCCTGGTGGGCTGCCATCTGTGGGGTCACACAGAGTCGGACACGACTGAAGTGACTAAGCAGCAGCAGCAGCAGCCATTCTCTACGCCAGTGTTAGATGACAATACTCTCCCAGTTACACACACTATTAACCCACATCACTCCTTGACTTCTTCCTTGTGCTACACTGTATCATCAACCCAGTACGAAGTTCTACCTCTCACATTCTTATACTTTTCTCCGTCTCCAAGTCCATACTGTGAATGTCTCTTGCTGCATTAAGAGTCCTAACTAATCTCTTGCATCCTGTTTGACCTTTCCACCCTTCTATTTGTTCTCCACTTCAATCCATAGAAACCTTTTCAAAACCTAAATCTGATCATATCACTACCTCTACCCAGGGTTAAGGCTTATTAGAATAAAAACCAACCTTGCTAAGGCAGCAACCAAGGTTGTATGGGTTTCACTTCTGTCAACATTTCTTTTCCCATCATACACTCTTCTCCTTGTTCTCTGTACTGGTTCAGTTTCTTGAACACACTATGGTCCTTACAGCTACAATGTCTTTGCATGTACTATTTCTTATTTCTAGAAGGGCTTCCCTTTATTTTCTTGGGCTCCAAAATCACTGCAGCTATGAAATCTAAATTAAATTAGACAGTGACTGTAGCTATGAAATTACAACATGCTTGCTCCTTGGAGGAAAAGCTATGACCAATCTAGACAGCATATTAAAAAGCAGAGTCATTACTTTGTCAACAAAGGTCTGTCTAGTCAAGGCTATGGTTTTTCCAGTAGTCATGTATGGATGTGAGAGTTGGACCATAAAGAAAGCCAAGCGCTAAAGAAATAACGCTTTTGATTTGTAGTTTTGGAGAAGACTCTTGAGAGTCCCTTGGACTGCAAAGAGATAAAACCAGTAAATCCTAAAGGAAATTAATCCTGAATATTCACTGGAAGGACTGATGCTGAAGCTGAAGCTCAAATACTTTGGCCACTTGATGTGAAGAACTGACTCATTGGAAAAGACCCTGAT
>SJYM01004686.1:31369-44658 GCA_006410775.1 Tragelaphus imberbis | reverse complement strand
AAAAAAATGCCCTCTGGGAACCAAAACCTAAAAATGCATCCAAAGTTGCCAATAAAGGAAAAAGTAAAAAGTAACCTTTCAGTTTTGATATACACATATTTTAAAAGTACATAATTTTTATTGTTTTACACAAAATGGATGATGGTTGGCACTGTAAGGTTTAAATGTATTCCTTATTGAAATCATGTACAAAACTTACATTTGCAATTTGTAATGCTAAAAACTTTTTCCTCCAGAAAGATTGTTATCTTTATTGGTTTTCCTATAGAACACTATGAGGTTTTTAACATTGTAGTATGTGTGTGTATGGAGAAGGAAATGGCAACCCACTCCAGTGTTCTTGCCTGGAGAATCCCAGGGACGTGGAAGCCTGGTGGGCTGCCGTCTATGTGGTCACATAGAGTCAGACACGACTGAAGTGACTTAGCAGGAAGGGGTAGGGCGTGGTAGAGTTAGGGTTAGGGTGCGTGTACCCCACACCCCAAAAACCACGCCCCACAAACTTTAATTGTTCATGATTTATTTAGCTTAGGGTTAAGGTTAGCATTAGGATTAGGGTGCATGTATCCCCCCACCCCAAAGTCCACGCCCCCAGATTTTTATTTTTCATTATTTAGCTTATGGTTAGGGTTAGTGTTAGGGTGCATGCACCCCCGCACCCCGAAACCCAGCGCCACCCAAGTTTTCATTTTTCATTATTATTTATTTATTTATTGAAGTTAAGGTTAGGGTGCACATACCCCCACACCCCCAAAATCCATGCCCCCCAAACTTTAATTTTTCATATTTTATTTATTTTGCTTAGAGTAAGGGTTAGGGTGAGTGCACACCCTCACCCCGAAACCCGCGCCACCCAATTCTTCGTTATTTCTTTATTTAATTAGGGTTAGGGTGCATGTACCCCCACACCCCCAAAATCCGTGCCCCGCAGAATTTAATTTTTCATTATTTATTTCGATTAGGTTTAGGGTTAGGATGCATGCACGCCCTCACCCCACAATTCTGCGCCACCCAAAGTTTAATTTTGCAGTATTTATTTATTGAGGTTTGGTTTAGGGTTAGTGTTCGTGTTAGTGCATACCCACACCCCCAAACTCCATGCCCCCTAAATTTTAAGTTTTCATTGTTTCTGTTGGTTATGGTTAGGGTGCGTGCAGCCCCTTAACCCGTAACTCCGTGCCCCCCAAATTTTGTTTTTTCATTATTTATTTATTAAAGTTAGGGTTAGGGTTCGGGTTCCTGCAGCCCCTCACCCCATAGTCTGCGTCCTTCAAATTTTAAGTGTTCATTATTTATTTACGTTAGGGTTACGGTTCGTGCACCCCCTCACCCCAAACTTCCACGTGTCCAAATTTTAACTTTTCAAATTTTATTTATTTGACTTAGGGTTACGGTTAGGGTGCGTGCACCCCATCACCCCGAAACCACGTGCACCCCAATTTTTAATTTTTCATTATTTGTTTAGTTAAGTTAGGGTTAGGTTGAGGGTGCATGTATCCCCACACCCCCAAAATCCATGCCTCGCAAAGTTTAATATTTCATTATTTATTTATTTAGCTTAGGTTTAGGATTATGGTTAGAGTACCTGCACCCACTCACCCAGGAACTCTGTGTTGCCCTAATTTTAATTAGGGGCGGGCACAGGTGCAAGAGGTGGGTCCTAATTAGGGGGTGGCCAGGTGCAAGGGATGGGCCCTAATTAGGGACGGGCACAGGTTCAGGGGGTGGGACCTAATTAGGGGCGGGCACAGGTGCAAGGGCCCGGCCCTAATTAGGGGCAGGCACAGGTGAGGGGGCTGGCCCTAATTAGGTGTGGGCACAGGTACGGGTGCCGGCCCTAATATCGGGCGGGCACACGTGAGGGGGCCAGCCCTATTTCAGGGGCCCATTCAGCTTCACACCACATTGTGCAATAAATGTTTGGTGCTTTGGAACTGAACAATTAGAACGTGTAAAATGTTCTATTATGTGGTGGTTTATTATTCAAAAACAAGCTCTAAGATTTTTGCAAATGAGCTCTAAAACTTGAAGGCCTGGTGTCCTGGCACTGTGTCATTGTATAAAGAAGTGTACATTTTTTTGTTTTTGTTTTGTTTTGTTCTTGTGTTTTTCTTTTTCTTAAGCAAAGAGACCAAAAAGTGAGGGAAACAGGAGACCCAGAGGCGCTCCTGTAGTTTGGCAAAGGCCTTAGGAGGTCACTTGTAAAGGCTGCTGGCTGTGGGGAAGCAGATGGTCACAGAGTTCTGCACATTGTCCTTTGCATGGATGTTCTTTTTTGTGCAAATGCAGCTCAGAGCCACCTCCTGATGTGTAAGAATTTCCCAGACAAACCTTGAGCTAAGCGATGCATTTTTTCCTAAGGAAATGTTTGTCTTAAGCGATGGAAATATCCCATGTGTTTCTGCTAGACTCTTGCTTCAGGTCGGTTCCCCCAAAAGGCTCAGAAGCGACTTGACAGAACAGTAGGTTTTACTCATCCCTTGTTCTCCTCATCTATGTGAAGGAAACACTATTTCCTGGACACGTGACCTGGACATGACCTGGACACCAAGCTCCTCTGTCCCTGGGAATACTGGGGCCATTGCCTTCTCTACAAGGGAGCATTTGGAAGCTAATTTTCTCCTGGATTGTGGTTCTGATGAAGGAAGGGGGATCCCTTCCAGGGCTTGAGAGTGCATTCTTGTCTGACACTTGTAAATGAATTGTCCGAGGAGAGGAGAGGAGAGGAGTGCCGTCCAAGCGAGAGACTTCATTGAGAAGGGCTGCCGGGGCGGAGGGCAGGAGGGCGAGGAAAACGGAGAGAACTGCTCTGCCACGTGGCTCACCGTCTCAGGCTTTATGGTCATTGGGTTCGTTGCTGGTTTGTCTCTTGCCAGTCATTCTGAATTGGGATCCGTCCTGGGGGCACATGCATCACTCAGCCGAGATGGATTGCAGCGAGGAGGATCCTGGGAAGTTGCTAGGACCTCTGGACTGCAGTTTCCCAGCTCTTGTTGACCTCTTGTTGACCTCTCCAGAATCCTGGTTGGTGGGAGCTTGTTCGATCCTTGTTCCCTACCAGGACCTCCTATAGGGAGAACACTCCTGCAAGTCTTTTCTCCTCTCTGTTGCCTGGCAAGGGTGAGTGGTCACTGGTTCATTTAACAGAGTGTCTTTTGGTCCTCTCGAATCAGGTCCTTCACAGAGTAAATGGAAACAATTGTAAAAGTCAGTGTTTGAAATCACGTATATTCCTAATTTGGTAAGTGGGCTTTTTTGTTGTGTGTCGATCTTTTGTTGTTTTCTCAAATTGTATAGATTTTTCAAGGGAATTCTGGTGTTAGTTGCAAAGTTTGTGCTTCTGTTCATTTCGTCTTTGTTTTTCTTTAACAGTTATTTACTTCCAGTGGATTGAATACTGCTTTACAATATCGGTTTGATTTGTCATCCATCCACATGAGCGGAGCATAGGTGTATGTGTGTCCCCTCACTCTGGACTCTCCCTCCCACATCCCATGCATCCCCACCTCTCAAGGTTATTACAGAGCCCCAGTTTGAGTTCCCTGAGTCCTAACAGCAAATTCCCACTGGTTATCCATTTACAAATGCTGGTGTTCATGCATCCATGCTGCTCTCTCCATTCAAGGGAATGGTTAGATTTGGGCTATACAACTTACCTCGGAGAAGGCAATGGCACCCCACTCCAGTACTCTTGCCTGGAAAATCCCATGGATGGAGGAGCCTGGTGGGCTGCAGTCCATGGGGTCGCTAAGAGTCGGACACGACTGAGCGACTTCACTTTCACTTTTTCGCTTTCATGCATTGGAGAAGGAAATGGCAACCCACTCCAGTTTTCTTGCCTGGAGAATCCCAGGGGCAGGAGAGCCTGGTGGGCTGACGTCTATGGGGTCACGCAGAGTCGGACACGACTGAAGTGACTTAGCAGCAGCAGCAGCATACAACTTGCTTCCCTTGAGAAGGGAAGCTTGAAGGGCGGCCAAAACGCGGCCGAGAGCCCGCAAGCCGCGCTAGCACAGCGGGTCGAGGCAGGCAGGCAAGCAGGCCGGTAGCTTAGCAGTTCGAGTCCCAGCTTAGGGCTAGGATCTCTTTGGCTGGGCGGGGCTGAGCCTGGAAGGGGCGGGACTTAGACCGTAAGCGGCTGGCATTTTCTCATTGATGCATGGATTCTTTGTTGATTTCAGTTAGGGGTAGGGAGGGGGAGTGGAGCTGGCGCGCCACTGACGTCGCCACCGCCGACTGCTTTCCGGAAGGCAGACGTGGAAGGCCCGCCAGTTGATCAGAATGGCAGGTGAAGGAATTAATGAAGACTCTCCAGTAGAAATTCAGGAATAGTTATCAACATTTGAGAATTCCATTGGTGCTGTGGATGAAATGCTGAAGACCATGATGTCTGTTTCTAGAAATGAGTTGTTGCAGAAGTTGGACCCACTTGAACAGGCAAAAGTGGATTTAGTTTCTGCTTACACATTGAATTCAATGTTTTGGGTTTATCTGGCCACTCGGGGAGTCAATCCCAAGGACCATCCAGTAAAGCAGCAACTGGAGAGAATCAGAGTGTACATGAACAGAGTCAAGGAAATAAGAGACAAGAAACAGGCTGGCAAACCGGACCGGGGTGCAGCTTCAAGATTGGTAAAAAATGCCCTCTGGGAACCAAAACCTAAAAATGCATCCAAAGTTGCCAATAAAGGAAAAAGGAAAAAGTAACCTTTCAGTTTTGATATACACATATTTTAAAAGTACATAATTTTTATTGTTTTACACAAAATGGATGATGGTTGGCACTGTAAGGTTTAAATGTATTCCTTATTGAAATCATGTACAAAACTTACATTTGCAATTTGTAATGCTAAAAACTCTTTCCTCCAGAAAGATTGTTATCTTTATTGGTTTTCCTATAGAACACTATGAGGTTTTTAACATTGTAGTATGTGTGTGTATGGAGAAGGAAATGGCAACCCACTCCAGTGTTCTTGCCTGGAGAATCCCAGGGACGGGGAAGCCTGGTGGGCTGCCGTCTATGGGGTCACACAGAGTCGGACACGACTGAAGTGACTTAGCAGGGAGGGGTAGGGCGTGGTAGAGTTAGGGTTAGGGTGCGTGTACCCCACACCCCCAAAACCACGCCCCACAAACTTTAATTTTTCATGATTTATTTAGCTTAGGGTTAAGGTTAGCGTTAGGGTTAGGGTGCGTGTATCCCCCCACCCCAAAATCCGCGCCCCCAGATTTTTATTTTTCATTATTTAGCTTATGGCTAGGGTTAGAGTTAGGGTGCGTGCACCCCCGCACCCCGAAACCCAGCGCCACCCAAGTTTTCATTTTCCATTATTATTAATTTATTTATTTAAGTTAAGGTTAGGGTGCACATACCCCCACACCCCCAATATCCACGCCCCCCAAACTTTAATTTTTCATTATTTATTTATTTTGCTTAGGGTTAGGGTTAGGGTGAGTGCACCCCCTCACCCCGAAACCCGCGCCCCCCAATTCTTCGTTATTTATTATTTATTTAATTACGGTTAGGGTGCATGTACCCCCACACCCCCAAAATCCGTGCCCCGCAAAGTTTAATTTTTCATTAGTTATTTATTTCGATTAGGGTTAGGGTTAGGATGCGTGCACCCCCTCACCCCAAAATTCTGCGCCGCCCAAATTTTAATTTTGCACTATTTATTTATTGAGGTTAGGCTTAGGGTTAGTGTTCGTGTTAGTGCATCCCCACACCCCCAAACTCCGTGCCCCCTACATTTTAAGTTTTCATTATTTTTGTTGGTTAGCGTTAGGGTGCGTGCAGCCCCTTAACCCGTAACTCCGTGCCCCCCAAATTTTGATTTTTCAGTATTTATTTATTTAAGTTAGGGTTAGGGTTCCTGCAGCCCCTCACCCCATACTCTGCATCCTCCAATGTTAAATTTTTCATTATTTATTTACGTTAGGGTTAGGGCTCGTGCACCCCCTTACCCCAAAATTCCGCACCTCCAAATTTTAATTTTTCATTTGTTATTTATTTGACTTAGGGTTAGGGTTAGGGTGTGTTCACCCCTCACCCCGAAAATTTATTTTAACCAATTTTCTCTGGTTCTGTAGAATATCATGTCCATCCTATGTCAGGTCATCTTTTTTTCCCTGTAGTCAGAGTTTTATTCCTGAATTATAGACAGATCAGCTGCCAAGGTTTCCCTTGGTGATTAGAGCCCTCTGAGGTCTGCAAGCGTGGGGCTGCCCGCTCTTCCCTGGCGGGAGCTTTGTCTCCTCTGGGCCCTCAGGGCTCAGGCTCCGGGGTCACGGGGCTGCATCCCGGCTGAGAGGAGTGGGGTTGCCTCAGCACCCGCCAGCAGGGATGCGCTGCAAGAGGGGCAAATGAGGACGAAGTAGACGTTGCCTGTGTCCAGCTGAGCGCTGACCGGAGGTCCATCTCGGAGTGCACGGTGGGTGGGGGGGGATGGCGGGGAGGACAGCTCCATGTGCAAAATGGCGGGTTTTTGGTTTGATTTCTGTTAGATGGCCTAGAGGGTGACCTTCGGGGATGTTCTTGTGAGTAGGTGTCCATTTTTCCTGTCACTGTTTCTTCAGAAGACAGTCCTTTCCTCTTGGCTCGTTCCTGATCTGATTGTAGGAGAGCTCTAGTGATCTCACTCTGACAGGAACGTTCTTGGCTCTTATGGAGACACTACTGTGTGTGAAGCTTCGTAGCCCACATAGGGGCACAGAGAGCCTGATTCTCTCTGTGCAGCTTTGAAGCGGTCGTTCAAGCCACAGCTTGAGAATCCATACAATGCTGTCCCTTACCTCTGAGAGAGTTCTCATCGCTGTAGCCCTTGACAGTTTGTAGAAATCCGTACCCAAACACTTCTCCAAGTAGTCCTGCGTCCTAGTTCCAATACAAAAGCCATAGAAGGACAGAGGCCAGTAAGGCACCAGTCAGGTGTCACACACTCTGGCAGCCGGCTCCTCCACGGACAGTAAGGCCTCTCCTTCCCCGCAG
Source organism: Tragelaphus imberbis (assembly GCA_006410775.1). Lineage (NCBI taxonomy): Eukaryota > Metazoa > Chordata > Mammalia > Artiodactyla > Bovidae > Tragelaphus > Tragelaphus imberbis. Next base: position 37,670 of record SJYM01004686.1, on the reverse strand, counting down.
GAGTCTCGCTTGCCTTGCCTCCTGTGAACCGCGTTTCTCAGCCTGGGGGAAATGTGGTTCCTGGAGATCTTTTCTCAGGGCTTGTTTCCCCGGAGCTGGGGCGGACCTCAGGGGCCCAACTCACAGGGGAAGGCAAAACCACATGGACAGGTCTATGCTCTGTAGGCGAGCTCTAGTGAACCTCATTTGTCAGGAACATTCTTGGCTCCTATGGAGACACCTCTGTGTGTGCAGCTACACGCCCAACATAGGTGCACAGGGAGCCTGATTCTCTCTGTGGGGTGCTGAAGCTTGGTGGCCAAGGAACAGCTTAAGCATCCATGCACTGACTCTTCCCTGGCCTTGACAGATGTCTCATTGCTGGGTACTTTGCCCGTTTGGAAAGAAGCAGACCCTGACCCTTCATCAAGTAGGCCTTTCTCCTAGTTTGAATTGAAAGGCAGTAGGTGAGCTGAGGCCAGGAAAGCACCAGTCAGGTCTCACACACTCCCGCAACCTGCTACTCCATGGATAGTAAGGCTAGAAACTAGGAAATGTTTTGCAAGGCTGGCAAAGGGCAGTCGGGTCTTCTGAGCAGATCGGAGCCCTCTTATTGGAGAAGCTAATCCATTCGTTCCAAAGAGAGGCTGCCAAACACAGGCTTGTTGTCTGCCCCTTCTTGCCCGAAGGAGGCTTGCCATAGCACCTGGGTGCAGATCTGGAGCTCCGCCGGTGTGGAAGCTCCCTCGGTCCTTCCCAATACAGGCTTGCAAGCACATGCCTGTGGCCTGCCTCTTCTCCCGCAAGGAGGCTGGCTTCCCCACCTGCTGGGAACTGCTCTTCCAGGCCCGGGTGCAAAGCGCTTCCTGGATCTCTTTGCTCAGGGGCTGGTTCCCCTGCGCTGGGGCAGTGCTAGGGAGCCCAAACAAACCACATCCATACGTGTCTGCTCTGGAGCTGAACTCCAAGGAAGCCACGTCTGGCAGGCACTTTCTGGGCGTGAATGGGGGAAAACTCTGGCTGTGCAGCTGCCTTCCCAAGCCAAGGGCACTGGGAGCCTGATTCTCTCCGGGAGAGAATCTGTGCTGTGTCTGTGTCGCCAAGCCACAGCTTGGGAATCTACCCTGGGGCGCTTCCTTTCCCTCTGACAGAGCTCTCCTTGCGGGAGGTCTTGGGAGTTTGCAAACCCCCGGGCAATAAGCCCTGTCCAAGGAGGCCTGGCTCCTAGGTCCAAAGGGAAGGCAAGAGCGCAGCTTCGGCCAGTCAGGCGCCAGTCACGTTTCCCACACTCCCGCAGCCTGTTCCTTCCCGGGCGTGAACGTGAGAAGCTGGGAAGGTCTTGGCGAGGCTCACCGAGGGCAGAGCAGCCTCTCGGCCGGGGCTGTGCCCTAACACGCCTTGGCGCAGGTGTGCAGCTCGGCCGGTGTGGAAGCTCAATTCGGTCCTTCCCAATCCAAACTTGCAAGCTCCCGCCGGCGGCCTGCGTCTTCTCTTGCAAGGAGCCTGTCTTCCCCACCTGCTGGGAACTGGGCTTCCAGGCCTGGGCGCAAAGTTCTTCCTGGGGCTCTCTGCTCAGGGGCTGGTACCCCTACACTGGGGCTGTGCACATGTATTGGGACACGCCCCAATCAAGGGGCCCAGGACAGGAGCCAGGGCAAGGCCTAATGAAGGGGACCCACACAGGTGCTAGGGCAGGGCCTAATCAAAGGGGCTGGCAGAGGGGCAGGGGCAGGCCCTAATTAAGGGGCAGGCACAGGTGCAAAGGGCAGGTCCTAATTAGATGAGGGCAAGGGGCAAGAGGCAGGCCCTAATTAGGGGCGGGCACAGGTGCAAGGGGCAGGCCCTAATTAGTGGCAGGCACAGGTGCAAGGGGCAGGCCTTAATGAGGGGTACTCACAGGTGCAAGGGGCAGGCCCTAATTAGAGGTAGGCACAGGTGCATGTACCAGGCCCTAATTAGGGGCGGGAACAGGTGCAAGGGGCAGGCCCTAATTAGGGGCGGGCACAGTTGCAAGGTGTGGGCCCTAATTAGGGGCGGGAACAGTTGCATAGACCAGGCCCTAGGTAGGGGTGGGCACAGGTGCAATTGGCTGGCCCTAATTAGGGGCGGGCACAGGTGAGGGGGCTGAACCTAATTAGGTGTAGGCACAGGTACGGATGCTGGTCCTAATATCCGGCGGGCACAGTTGAGGAGGCCAGCCCTATTTAAGGGGCTCATTCAGCTTCACAACACCTTGTGCAATAAACGTTTGGTGTTTTGGAACTGAATAATTAGAACGTGTAAAATGTTCTATTATGTGGTGGTTTATTTTTCAAAAACAAGCTCTAAGATTTTTTGCAAATGAGCTCTAAAACTTGAAGGCCTGGTGTCCTGGCACTGTGTCATTGTATAAAGAAGTGTACAATTTTTTGTTTTTGTTTTGTTTTGTTCTTGTGTTTTTCTTTTTTTTAAGCAAAGAGTCCGAAAAGTGAGGGAAACAGGGGACCCAGAGGCACTCCTGTAGTTTGGCAAAGGCCTTAGGAGGTCACTTGTAAAGGCTGATGGCTGTGGGGAAGCAGATGGTCACAGAGTTCTGCACATTGTCCTTTGCATGGATGTTCTTTTTTGTGCAAATGCAGCTCAGAGCCACCTCTTGATGTGTAAGAATTTCCCAGACAAACCTTGAGCTACGCGATGCATTTTTTCCTAAGGAAATGTTTGTCTTAAGCGATGGAAATATCCCATGTGTTTCTGCTAGACTCTTGCTTCAGGTCGGTTCCCCCAAAAGGCTCAGAAGGGACTGGAAACAACACTATGTTTTATGGATACATTGTTTTCCTCATCTACATTAAGGAAACACTATTTCCTGGACACGAGACCTGGACCAGCGTCACGTGGCCTGGATACCTTACCTGGTGATCGCTCACATGGCTAGACACGAGATGTGGTCATGGGTCACGTGGCCTGGACACGTGACCTAGACATGTGTCACGTGGCTTGGACACGTGACTTAGACTGGGGTCACGTGGCCTGGACACGTGACCCCGACAGGGGACACGAGGCCTGTACACGTGACCCGGACACGTGTCACGTGGCCTGGACACGGGACCTGGAAACGTTTCATGTAACCCGGACAAATGACCTGGATGGGGGTCACGTCGCCTGGAGATGTGACCTGGACAGGGGTCATGAGACCTGGATTCGTGACCTGGACAGGGGTGACCTGGCCTGGACACGTGAGCTGGTCATGTGTCACGTGACCTGGACACGTGACCCCTGGACACGTTACATGGAAAGGGATCACGTGGCCTGGACACGTGACCTGGACTGGGGTCACGTGGCCTGGACACTTGACCTGGGCAAGGGTCACATGGCCTGGACACGTGACATGTACACGGGTCACGTGGCCTGGACTCGTGACCTGGACAGGGGTCATGTGTCCTGGACACGTGACTTGGACACGGGTCACGTGGCCTAGTGGGCTGGACACGTGACCTGGACACGGGCACCTGGACAGGGGTCACGTGGCCTGGACACGTGAACTGAGCATGGGTCACGTGGCCTGGGTACGTGACCTGGACAGGTGTCACGTGGCCTGGGCGGGCACAGGTGCCATTGCCAGGCCTTAATTAGGGGTCAGCAGAGGTTCAGGGGGCTGGCCCTAATAAACACGGGCACAGGTGGAAGGGGCAAGCTCTAATTAGGGGCCGGTACAGGTGCATGGACCAGGCCATAATTAGGGGCGGAAACAGGTGCAAGGGGCATTCCCTAATAAGGTGCAGGCACAGGTTCAAGGAGCGGGCCCTAATTAGGGGCGGTCACAGGTGCATAGACCAGGCCCTAATTAGGGTCGGGCACAGGTGCAAAGGACTGGCACTAATTAGGGGCGGGCACAGGTGCAAGGGTCAGGCCGTAATTAGGGGCGGGCACAGTTGCAAGGTGCAGGCCCTAATTAGGGGCCAGCACAGGTGCAAGGGGACGGACCTAATTAGGGGCGGGCACAGGTGCAAGGGGCCGGCCCTAATTAGGGGCGGGCACAGGTGCAAGGGGCAGGCCCTAATTAGGGGCGGGTACAGGTGCAAGGAGCAGGCACTAATGAGGGGCAGGCACAGGTGCAAGGGGCAGACCCTAATTAGGGGCCAGAACAGGTGCATGTACCAGGCCCTAATTAGGGGCAGGAACAGGTGCAAGGGGCAGGCCCTAATTAGGGGCGGGCACAGGTGCAAGGTGTGGGCCCTACATTGGTGCGGGAACAGGTGCATAGACCAAGCCCTAGTTAGGGGCGGGCACAGGTGCAAATGGCTGGCCCTTATTAGGGGCGGGCACAGGTGCAAGACGAAGGCCCTAATTAGGGGCGGGCACAGGTGAGGGGGCTGGACCTAATTAGGTGTTGGCACAGGTAAGGGTGCCGGCCCTAATATCGGGCGGGCACAGTTGAGGGGGCCAGCCCTATTTAAGGGGCGCATTCAGCTTCACACCACCTTGTGCAATAAAAATTTTGTGTTTTGGAACTGTATAATTAGAACGTGTAAAATGTTCTATTATGTGGTGGTTATTTTTAAAAAACAAGCTCTAAGATTTTTTGCAAATGAGCTCTAAAACTTGAAGGCCTGGTGTCCTGGCACTGTATCATTGTATAAAGAAGTGTACAATTTTTTGTTTTTGTTTTGTTTTGTTCTTGTGTTTTTCTTTTTTTAAGCAAAGAGTCCAAAAAGTGAGGGAAACAGGAGACCCAGAGGCACTTCTGTAGTTTGGCAAAGGCCTTAGGAGGTCACTTGTAAAGGCTGCTGGCTGTGGGGAAGCAGATGGTCACACAGTTCTGCACATTGTCCTTTGCATGGATGTTCTTTTTTGTGCAAATGCAGCTCAGAGCCACCTCCTGATGTGTAAGAATTTCCCAGACAAACCTTGAGCTAAGCGATGCATTTTTTCCTAAGGAAATGTTTGTCTTAAGAGATGGAAATATCCCATGTGTTTCTGCTAGACTCTTGCTTCAGGTCGGCTCCCCCAAAAGGCTCAGAAGCGATTTGACAGAACAGTAGGTTTTACTCATTCCTTGTTCTGCTCATCTATGTGAAGGAAACACTATTTCCTGGACACGAGACCGGGACCAGCATCAGGTGGCCTGGACACGTGACCTGGTCATGGGTCACATGGCTTGGACACGTGACGTGGACACGGCTCACGTGCCCTGGAAACGTGACCTAGAGAGGGGTCACGTGGACTGGACATGTGACCTGGACTGCGGTCACGTGGCCTGGACAGAGGTCACGTGGCCTGGACACCTGACCTGGACTCGGGTCACGTGGCCTGGACACGTGATCCGGACAGGGGTCACGTGTCCTGGACACTTGACCTGGATAGGGGTCACCTGGACACGGGTCATGTGGCCTGAACACGTGACCTGGACACGGGTCACGTGGCTTGAACCCTTAATCTGGACACGGGTCACGTGGCCTGAACCCGTGACCTGAGCACGGGTCAGGTGGCTTGAACCCTTAACCTGGACACGGGTCACGTGGCCTGGACACGTGACCTGGACACGGGTGATGTGGCCTGGACACATGACCTGGACAGGGGTCACGTTACCTGGACAGGTGACCTGGACACGTGTACGTGGCCTGGACTCATGACCTGGCAGGGGTCACGTGGCCTGGACACGTGACCTGGACAGGGGTCACGTGGCCTGGACACGTGACCTGGACACGTATCACGTGATCTGGACACGTGACTTGGACAGGAGTCACGGTGCCTGGACCTGTGACATGCACACGGGTCACGTGGTCTGGACCCGTGAGCTGGACAGGGGTCACGTGGCCTGGACCCGTGAAATTGACAGGGGTCACGTGGCCTGGACCTGTGACCTGGACAGGGGTCACATGGCCTGGACCCGTGACCTGGAGAGGGGTCACGTGTCCTGGATACTTGACCTGGACAGGGGTCACGTGGCCTGAACCCGTGACCTGGACACGGGTCACGTGGCCTGAACCCGTGACCTGGGCACGGGTCACGTGGCTTGGACCCCTGACCTGGACACGGGTGACGTGGCCTGGACACGTGACATGTACACGGGTCACGTTGCCTGGACACGTGACTTGGACACTGGTCACGTGGCCTGGAAACGTGACCTGGACAGGGGTCACTTGGACAGGGGTCACGTGGCCTGAACACATTACCTGGATACGGGTCACGTGGACTGAACCCGTGACTTGAGCACGGGTCACGTGGCTTGGACCCTTGACCTGGACATGGGTGACGTGGCCTGGACACGTGACATGTACACGGGTCACGTGGCCTGGAAACGTGACCTGGACACGTGACCTGGACAGGGGTCACGTGACCT
>SJYM01004686.1:15734-28847 GCA_006410775.1 Tragelaphus imberbis | reverse complement strand
GGGTCACGTGGCCTGGACATGGGACCTGAACAGGGGCCACGTGGCCTGGACACGTGTCTGGACAGGGTCACGTGGCCTGGACACGTGACCTGGACAGGGGTCACGTGGCCTGCAACCTAACCTGAACTGGGGTAACGTGATCTGGACACGTGACCTCGACAGGGGTCACGTGACCTGGAGAGGGGTCACCTGGACACGGATCACATGGCCTGGACACGTGGCCTGGACAGGGGTCACGTGGCCTGGACACGTGACCTGGACTGGCATCACCTGGACAGGGGAAACGTCGCTTGAACAGGTGACCTGGACAAGGGTCACGTGGATTGGACATGTGACTTGGAAACGGGTCACGTGGCCTGCACATGTGACCTGGAAACAGGTAACGTGGACTAGACACATGACCTGGGCACAGGTCACGTGGCCTGGACATGTGACCTGGGCACGGGTCACATGGCCTGTACCCGTGACCTGGGCATGGGCACGTGGCCTGTGCAAGTGACCTGGACAGGTGTCACGTAGCCTGGACACATGACCTGGGCACGGGTCAGGTGGCCTGGACACGTGACCTGGACAGGGGTCACGTGGCCTGGGCGGACACAGGTGACAGGGGCAGGCCCTAATTAGGGGTCAACATAGGTTCAAGGGGCTGGCCCTAATTAAACACGGGCACAGGTGCAAGGGGCAGGCCCTAATTAGGGGCCAGTACAGGTGTATGGACCAGGCCATAATTAGGGGTGGCAACAGGTGCAAGGGACAGGCCATAATTAGGTGTGGGCACAGGTTCAAGCAGCGGGCCCTAATTAGGGGCAGTCACAGGTGCATAGACCAGGCCCTAATTAAGGGTGGGCACGGGTACAAGATGCAGGCACTAATTAGGGGTGGGCACAGGTGCAAGGGGCAGGGCCTAATGAGGGGCAGGCACAGGTGCAAGGGGCAGCCCCTAATTAGGGGCCAGCACAGGTGCATGTACCAGGCCCAAATTAGGGGCGGGAACGGGTGCAAGGGTCAGGCCCTAATTAGGGGCGGGCACAGGTGCAAGGTGTAGGCTCTAATTAGATGCGGGAACAGGTGCAAGGCACAGGCCCTAATTAGGGGCGAGCACAGGTGCAAATGGCTGGCCCTAATTAGGGGCGGGCACAGGTGCAAGAGGCAGGCCCTAATTAGGGGCGGGCACAAGTGAGGGGGCTGGCCCTAATTAGATGTGGGCACAGGTATGGATGCCGGCCCTAATATGGGGCGGGCACAGGTGAGGGGGCCAGCCCTATTTAAGGGGCCCATTCAGCTTCACAACACCTTGTGCAATAAACGTTTGGTGTTTTGAAACTGAATAATTAGAACGTGTAAAATGTTCTATTATGTGGTGGTTTATTTTTCAAAAACAAGCTCTAAGATTTTTTGCAAATGAGCTCTAAAACTTGAAGGCCTGGTGTCCTTGCACTGTGTCATTGTATGAAGAAGCGTACATTTTTTTGTTTTTGTTTTGTATTGTTCTTGTGTTTTTCTTTTTTTTAAGCAAAGAGTCCAAAAAGTGAGGGAAACAGGGGACCCAGGGGCACTCCTGTAGTTTGGCAAAGGCCTTAGGAGGTCACTTGTAAAGGCTGCTGGCTGTGGGGAAGCAGATGGTCACACAGTTCTGCACATTGTCCTTTGCATGGATGTTCTTTTTTGTGCAAATGCAGCTCAGAGCCACCTCCTGATGTGTAAGAATTTCCCAGACAAACCTTGAGATAATCGATGCATTTTTTCCTAAGGAAATGTTTGTCTTAAGCGATGGAAATATCCCATGTGTTTCTGCTAGACTCTTGCTTCAGGTCGGTTCCCCCAAAAGGCTCAGAAGGGACTTGAAACAACACTATATTTTATGGATACATTGTTCTCCTCATCTACATTAAGGAAACACTATTTCCTGCACACGAGACCTGGAGCAGCGTCACGTGGCCTGGACACGTGACCTGGTGATAGGTCACATGGCTGGACACGTGACCTAGATAGGGGTCACGTGGCTTGGACACGTGACTCAGACTGGGGTCATGTGGCCTGGACACGTGACCCGGACACGTGTCACGTGGCCCAGACAAGTGACCTGGACGGGGATCACGTCGCCTGGAGATGTGACCTGTACAGGGGTCATGTGACCTGGATTCGTGACCTAGACAGGGGTGACGTGGCCTGGACATGTGACCTGTACACGTGACCTGGACACGTGTCACGTGGCCTGGACACGTGACCTGGACTTGTGTCACGTGGCCTGGACACGTGAGCTGAACACGGGTCACATGGCCTGGACACGTGACCTGGACACGTGTTACGTGGCCTGGACACGTGATCGGGACACAGTTCACGTGGCCTGGAGACGTGACATAGACAGGGGTCACGTGGCCTAGACACGTGACCTGCACAGGGGTCACGTGGCCTGGACAAGTGACCTGGACACGTGTCACGTGGCCTGAACACGTGACCTGGAAAGGCCTTAGGAGGTCACTTGTAAAGAATGATGGCTGTGCGGAAGCAGATGGTCACAAATTTCTGCACATTGTCCTTTGCATTAATGTTATTTTTTGTGCAAATGCAGCTCAGAGCCATCTCCTGATGTGTAAGAATTACCCAGACAAACCTTGAGCTAAGCGATGCATTTTTTCCTAAGGAAATGTTTGTTAAGCGATGGAAATATCCCATGTGTTTCTGCTAGACTCTTGCTTCAGGTCGGTTTCCACAAAAGGCTCAGAAGCGACTTGAAAAAACACAATGTTTTACGGATACATTGTTCTCCTCATCTATATTAAGGAAACAATTTCCTGGACACGAGACGTGGACCAGTGTCACGTGGCCTGTACACGTGACCTGAAAAGGTGTCACGTGGACTGGACACGTGACCTGGACACGGGTCACCTGGCCTGGAAACGTGACGTGAACACGGGTGACGTGGCCTGGACACGTGACATGGACACGGGTCACGTGGCCTGGACACGTGTCCTGGACAGGGGTCACGTGGTTTGGACCCGTGACCTGGACAGGGGTCACGTGGCCTGGATCCGTGAAATTGACAGGGGTCACGTGGTCTGGACCCGTGAAATTGACAGGGGTCACATGGCCTGGACAGGGGTCACGACACGTGACTTGGACACTGGTCACGTGGCCTGGACCCGTGACCTGGACAGGGGTAACGTGGCCTGGATACTTGACCTGGACAGGGGACATGTGGCTGGACACGTGAGCTGGACACGTGTCACATGTCTTCGGCATGTGACCTCGACATGGGGCACGTGGTCTGGACACGTGACCTGGACAGGGGTCACGATTCCTGGACATGTGACCTGGACTGGGGTCACGTGGCCTGGACACGTGACGTGGACAGGGGTCATGTGGCCTGGACACGTGACCTAGAGATCTGTCACGTGGCCTGGACACGTGACCTGCACACGTATCACGTGGCCTGGACACGTGACCTGGACAGGGGTCACGATTCCTGGACAAGTGACCTGGACATGGGTGACGTGGCCTGGACACGTGACATGTTCACGTGTCACGTGGCCTGGACACGTGAAATGGACACGTGTCATGTGGCCTGGACACTTGACCTGCACATTAGTTACATGGCCTGGAAACATGACCTCACAGGGGTCACGTGCCCTGGACACGTGAACTGGAGAGGTGTCACGTGACCTGGACAGAGGTCACGTGACCTGAAAAGGGGTCACGTGGCCTCGACATGTGACCTGGACAGGGGTAACCTGGACAGGGGTCGCATGGCCTGGACCCGTGACCTGGACATGTGTCACGTGGCCTCGACACGTGACCAGGACAGGAGTCACGTGGCCTGGACACCTGACCTGGACTCAGGTCACTTGTCCTGGACACGTGACCTGAACAGGGGTCACGTTCCATGGACATGTGACCAGGACAGGAGTCAACTGGACAGGGGTCACATGGCCTGGACACGTGTCCTGGACACGGTTCACGTGGTCTGGAAACGTGACCTGGACAAGAGTCACGTGGCCTGGACACGTGACCTGGACAAGGGTCACGTGGCCTGGACAACGGTCACGTGGCCTGAACACGTGAATTGAACAGGGGTCACCAGGCCTGGACCTCTGACCTGGACTCAGGTCACGTGGCCTGTACACGTGACCTGGACACAGGTCACGTTGCCTAGACACGTGACCTGGACTGGGGTCACGTGGCCTGGAAACGTGGCCCCGGACACGTGACCTAGAAAGCGGTCACGTGGGCTGGACAAGTAACCTGGACACGTGTCACGAGGCCTGAACACGTCACCTGGACAGGGGTCACGTGGCCTGGACACGTGACCTGTATAGGGGTAATGTGGCATGGACACGTGACCTAGAGAGTGGTCACGTGGCCTGGACACTTGACCTGGACACGGGTCACATTGCCAGCACACGTGACCTGGACTGGGGTCACGTGACCCGGACACGTGACCCGGGCACGTGTCACGTGGCCTGGACACGTGAACTGGACACGGGTCATGTTGCGTGGACACGTGACATGGACAGGGGTCACGTTGCCTGGACATGTTCTTGGATAGGCGTCACGTGGCCTGGACACGTGACCTGGACAGGGGTCACCTTGCCCGGACACGTGACCTGTATACAGCTGGCCCTAATTAGGTGTGGGCACAGGTATGGGTGCCGGCCCTAATATCGGGCGAGCGCAGGTGTGGGGGCCAGCCCTATTTAAGGGGCCCATTCAGCTTCACAACACCTTTTGCAATAAACGTTTGGTGTTTTGGAACTGAATAATTAGAACGTGTAAAATGTTCTATTATGTGGTGGTTAATTTTTCAAAAACAAGCTCTAAGATTTTTGCAAGTGAGCTCTAAAACTGAGGCCTGGTGTCCTGGCACTGTGTCATTGTATAAAGAAGTATACATTTTTTGTTTTTGTTTTGTTTTGTTCTTGTGTTTTCTTTTTTTTAAGCGAAGAGACCAAAAAATGAGGGAAACAGGAGACCCAGAGGCGCTCCTGTAGTTTGGCAAACGCCTTAGGAGGTCACTTGTAAAGGCTGATGGCTGTGGGAAAGCAGATGGTCACACAGTTCTGCACATTGTCCTTTGCATGGATGTTCTTTTTTGTGCAAATGCAGCTCAGAACCACCTCCTGATGTGTAAAAATTTCCCAGACAAACCTTGAGCTACACGATGCATTTTTTTCTAAGGAAATGTTTGTCTTAAGCGATGGAAATATCCCATGTGTTTCTGCTAGACTCTTGCTTCAGGTCGGTTCCCCCAAAAGGCTCAGAAGGGACTGGAAACAACACTATGTTTTATGGATACATTGTTCTGCTCATCTATATTAAGGAAACACTATTACCTGGACACGAGACCTGGACCAGAGTCACGTGGCCTGGACACGTGACCTGGTCATGGGTCACATGGCCTGGACACGTGACATGGTCATGGGTCACGTGGCCTGGACACGTGACCTAGACAGGGGTCATGTAGTCTGGACACGTGACCCAGACTGGGGTCACGTGGCGTGGACACGTGACCCAGACAGGGGACACAAGGCCTGTACTGGTGACTGTTACATGTGTCACGTGGCCTGTACACGTGACCTGGACAGGGGTCACATCGCCTGGAGATGTGACCTGGACAGGTGTCACGTGGCCTGGACACGTGACCTGGAAACGTGTCACGTGACCTGGACATGTGACCTGTACAGGGGTCACGTCACCTGTAGATGTGACCTGGACATGGGTGACGTGGCCTGGACACGTGTCCTGGACACGGGTCACGTGGCCTGCAGACGTGACTTGGACATGGGTCAGGTGGCCTGGACACCTGACCTGGACACGTGTGACATGTCCTGGACACGTGACCTTGACCTGGGTCACGCCGCCAGGAGATGAGACCTGGACACGTGTCACGTGAATTGGATACGTGATCTGGAGAGGGGTCACGTGGCCTGGACACTTGAGCTGGACACGTGTCACAGGGCCTGGACACGTGATCTGGACACAGGTCACGTGGTCTGTACAAGTTACCTGGACAAGGGTCACATGGCCTGGACAAGTGACCTGGGCACGTGTCACGTGGCCTGGACGTGAGCTGGACACGAGTAACATGGCCTGGACACGTGACCTGGACATGGGTCACGTGGCCTGGACATGTGACCTTGACAGGGGTCATGTGGCCTGGACACGTGAGCTGGACATGGGTCATGTGGCCTGGACACGTGAGCTGTACACGTGTCACATGTTTTGGGCACGTGACCTCGACACGGGTCAGGTGGCCTGGACACGTGACCTGGACACGTGTCACGTGTCCTGGACACGTGACGTGAACCGGGGTCACGTGGCCTGGGCACGTGACCTGGACAGGGGTTATGTGGCCTGTGCAGGTGACCTGGACAGGGGTCATTTGGCCTGGACACGTGACCTGGACAGGGGTCACGATTCCTGGACACGTGACCTGGACAGGGTTCACGTGGCCTGGGCGGGCAAAGGTGCCAGGGGCGGGCCTTAATTAGGGACCGATACAGGTGCATGAAACAGACCATAATTATTGGCATCAACAGGTGCAAGGGACCGGCCCTAATTAGGTGTGGCACAGGTGCAAGGAGCGGGCCCTAATTAGTGGCGGTCACAGGTGCATAGACCAGGTCCTAATTAGGGGCGGGCACAGGTGCAAGGGGCATTCACTAATTAGGGGCGGTCACAGGTGCCAGGGGCAGGCCCTAATGAGGGGCAGGCACAGGTGCAAGGGGCAGTCCCTAATTAGGGGCCGGCACAGGTGCATGTACCAGGCCTTAATTAGGGGCAGAAACAGGTGCAAGGGGCAGGCCCTAATTAGGGGCAGGCACAGGTGCATAGACCAGGCCCTAATTAGGGGCAGGCACATCTGCAAGGGGCAGGCCCTAATTTGGGGCCGGCACAGGTGCATGTATCAGAACCTAATTATGGGCGGGAACAGGTGCAAGGGGCAGGCCCTAATTAGGGGCGGGCACAGGTGCAAGGTGTGGGCCCTAATTAGGGGCGGGAACAGATTCATAGCCCAAGCTCTAATTAGGGGCGGACACAGGTGCAAATGGCTGGCCCTAATTAGGGGCAGGCACAGGTACAAGAGGCAGGCCCTAATTAGGGGCGGGCACAGGTAAGGGGGCTGGCCCTAATTAGGTGTGGGCACAGGTACGGGTGCCGGCCCTATTTATAGGGCGGCCACTGGTGCGAGGGCCAGCCCTCTTTAAGGGGCCCATTCAGCTTCACACCACCTTGTGCAATAAACGTTTGGTGTTTTGGAACTGAATAATTAGAACCTGTAAAATGATGTATTATGTGGTGGTTTATGTTTCAAAAACAAGCTCTAAGATTTTTTGCAAATAAGCTGTAAAACTTGAAGGCCTGGTGTCCTTGCACTATGTCATTGTATAAAGAAGTGTACATTTTTTTGTTTTTGTTTTGTTTTGTTCTTGTGTTTTTTTTAAGCAAAGAGTCGGAAAAGTGAGGGAAACAGGAAACCCAGAGGCACTCCTGAAGTTTGGCAAAGGCCTTAGGAGGTCACTTGTAAAGGCTGATGGCTGTGGGGAAGCAGATGGTCACACAGTTCTGCACATTGTCCGTTGCATGGATGTTCTTTTTTGTACAAATGTAGCTTAGAGCCACCTCCTGATGTGTAAGAATTTTCCATACAGAAATTGAGCTATGCGATGCATTTCTTCCTAAGGAAATGTTTGTCTTAAGCGATGGAAATATCCCATGTGTTTCTGCTAGACTCTTACTTCAGGTCGGTTCCCCCAAAGGGCTCAGAAGGGACTTGAAACAACACTATGTTTTATGGATACATTGTTCTCCTCATCTATATTAAGGAAACACTATTTCCTGGACATGAGACCTGGACCAGCGTCACGTGGCGTGGACACGTGACCTGGTCATGGGTCTCATGGCCTGGACACGAGACGTGGTCATGGGTCACGTGGCCTGAACACGTGACCTAGACAGTGGTAACGTGGCTTGGACACATGACCCGGACAGGTGACACGACGCCTGTACACGTGACCCGGATACGTGTCACGTGGCCCGGACACGTGACCTGGACAGGGGACACGTCGCCTGGTGATGTGACCTGGAAAGGGTTCATGTGACCTGGACACGTGACCTGGACATGACACGGGTCACGTGGTCTGGACACGTGACCTGGACAGGGGTCACGTGTCCTGGACACGTGTCACATGGCCTGGACACGTGAGCTGAACACATGCCACGTGGCCTGGACACGTGACCTGGACACGGGTCACGTGGCCTGGAGACGAGACCTGGACACGGGTCAGGTGGCCTGGACACGTGATCTGTTCAGGGGTCACGTAGCCTGGACAGGTGTGCAAGGGGCAGGCCCTAATTAGGGGACGGGCACAGGTGCAAGTGACAGGCCCTAATTAGGGGCGGGCCCAGGTGCAAGGGGCAGGCCTAAATAGGGGCGGGCACAGGTGCATGGGGCTGGCCCTAATTAGGGACAGGCACAGGTGAGGGGGTTGGCCCTAATTAGGTGTGGGCACAGGTACAGGTGCCGGCCCTATTTATAGGGCGGCCACTGGTGCCGGAGCCGGCCCTATTTAAGGGGCCCGTTCAGGTGCACACCACCTTGTGCAGTAAATGTTTGGTGTTTTGGAACTAAATAATTAGAACGTGTAAAATGTTCTATTATGTGGTGGTTTATTTTTAAAAAACAAGCTCTAAGATTTTTTGTAAATGAGCTCTAAAACTTGAAGGCCTGGTGTCCTTGCACTGTGTCATTGTATAAAGAAATGAACATGGTTTTTTTGTTTTTGTTTTGTTTTGTTCTTGTGTTTTTCTTTTTTATAAGCAAAGAGTCCAAAAAGTGAGGGAAACAGAAGACCCAGAGGTGCTCCTGTAGTTTGCCGAAGGCCTTAGGAGGTCACTTGTAAAGGCTGCTGGCTGTGGGGAAGCAGATGGACACAGAGCTCTGCACATTGTCCTTTGCATGGATGTTCTTTTTTGTGCAAATGCAGCTCGGAGCCATCTCCTGATGTGTAAGAATTTCCCAGACAAACCTTGAGCTAAGCGATGCATTTTTTCCTAGGGAAATGTTTGTCTTAAGCGATGGAAATATCCCATGTGTTTCTGCTAGACTCGTGCTTCAGGTCGGCTCCCCCAAAAGGCTCAGAAGCGACTTGACAGAACAGTAGGTTTTACTCATCCCTTGTTCTCCTCATCTATGTGAAGGAAACACTATTTCCTGGACACGTGACCTGGACATGACCTGGACACCAAGCTCCTCTGTCCCTGGGAATACTGGGGCCATTGCCTTCTCTACAAGGGAGCATTTGGAAGCTAATTTTCTCCTGGATTGTGGTTCTGATGAAGGAAGGGGGATCCCTTCCAGGGCTTGAGAGTGCATTCTTGTCTGACACTTGTAAATGAATTGTCCGAGGAGAGGAGAGGAGAGGAGTGCCGTCCAAGCGAGAGACTTCATTGAGAAGGGCTGCCGGGGCGGAGGGCAGGAGGGCGAGGAAAACGGAGAGAACTGCTCTGCCACGTGGCTCACCGTCTCAGGCTTTATGGTCATTGGGTTCGTTGCTGGTTTGTCTCTTGCCAGTCATTCTGAATTGGGATCCGTCCTGGGGGCACATGCATCACTCAGCCGAGATGGATTGCAGCGAGGAGGATCCTGGGAAGTTGCTAGGACCTCTGGACTGCAGTTTCCCAGCTCTTGTTGACCTCTTGTTGACCTCTCCAGAATCCTGGTTGGTGGGAGCTTGTTCGATCCTTGTTCCCTACCAGGACCTCCTATAGGGAGAACACTCCTGCAAGTCTTTTCTCCTCTCTGTTGCCTGGCAAGGGTGAGTGGTCACTGGTTCATTTAACAGAGTGTCTTTTGGTCCTCTCGAATCAGGTCCTTCACAGAGTAAATGGAAACAATTGTAAAAGTCAGTGTTTGAAATCACGTATATTCCTAATTTGGTAAGTGGGCTTTTTTGTTGTGTGTCGATCTTTTGTTGTTTTCTCAAATTGTATAGATTTTTCAAGGGAATTCTGGTGTTAGTTGCAAAGTTTGTGCTTCTGTTCATTTCGTCTTTGTTTTTCTTTAACAGTTATTTACTTCCAGTGGATTGAATACTGCTTTACAATATCGGTTTGATTTGTCATCCATCCACATGAGCGGAGCATAGGTGTATGTGTGTCCCCTCACTCTGGACTCTCCCTCCCACATCCCATGCATCCCCACCTCTCAAGGTTATTACAGAGCCCCAGTTTGAGTTCCCTGAGTCCTAACAGCAAATTCCCACTGGTTATCCATTTACAAATGCTGGTGTTCATGCATCCATGCTGCTCTCTCCATTCAAGGGAATGGTTAGATTTGGGCTATACAACTTACCTCGGAGAAGGCAATGGCACCCCACTCCAGTACTCTTGCCTGGAAAATCCCATGGATGGAGGAGCCTGGTGGGCTGCAGTCCATGGGGTCGCTAAGAGTCGGACACGACTGAGCGACTTCACTTTCACTTTTTCGCTTTCATGCATTGGAGAAGGAAATGGCAACCCACTCCAGTTTTCTTGCCTGGAGAATCCCAGGGGCAGGAGAGCCTGGTGGGCTGACGTCTATGGGGTCACGCAGAGTCGGACACGACTGAAGTGACTTAGCAGCAGCAGCAGCATACAACTTGCTTCCCTTGAGAAGGGAAGCTTGAAGGGCGGCCAAAACGCGGCCGAGAGCCCGCAAGCCGCGCTAGCACAGCGGGTCGAGGCAGGCAGGCAAGCAGGCCGGTAGCTTAGCAGTTCGAGTCCCAGCTTAGGGCTAGGATCTCTTTGGCTGGGCGGGGCTGAGCCTGGAAGGGGCGGGACTTAGACCGTAAGCGGCTGGCATTTTCTCATTGATGCATGGATTCTTTGTTGATTTCAGTTAGGGGTAGGGAGGGGGAGTGGAGCTGGCGCGCCACTGACGTCGCCACCGCCGACTGCTTTCCGGAAGGCAGACGTGGAAGGCCCGCCAGTTGATCAGAATGGCAGGTGAAGGAATTAATGAAGACTCTCCAGTAGAAATTCAGGAATAGTTATCAACATTTGAGAATTCCATTGGTGCTGTGGATGAAATGCTGAAGACCATGATGTCTGTTTCTAGAAATGAGTTGTTGCAGAAGTTGGACCCACTTGAACAGGCAAAAGTGGATTTAGTTTCTGCTTACACATTGAATTCAATGTTTTGGGTTTATCTGGCCACTCGGGGAGTCAATCCCAAGGACCATCCAGTAAAGCAGCAACTGGAGAGAATCAGAGTGTACATGAACAGAGTCAAGGAAATAAGAGACAAGAAACAGGCTGGCAAACCGGACCGGGGTGCAGCTTCAAGATTGGTAAAAAATGCCCTCTGGGAACCAAAACCTAAAAATGCATCCAAAGTTGCCAATAAAGGAAAAAGGAAAAAGTAACCTTTCAGTTTTGATATACACATATTTTAAAAGTACATAATTTTTATTGTTTTACACAAAATGGATGATGGTTGGCACTGTAAGGTTTAAATGTATTCCTTATTGAAATCATGTACAAAACTTACATTTGCAATTTGTAATGCTAAAAACTCTTTCCTCCAGAAAGATTGTTATCTTTATTGGTTTTCCTATAGAACACTATGAGGTTTTTAACATTGTAGTATGTGTGTGTATGGAGAAGGAAATGGCAACCCACTCCAGTGTTCTTGCCTGGAGAATCCCAGGGACGGGGAAGCCTGGTGGGCTGCCGTCTATGGGGTCACACAGAGTCGGACACGACTGAAGTGACTTAGCAGGGAGGGGTAGGGCGTGGTAGAGTTAGGGTTAGGGTGCGTGTACCCCACACCCCCAAAACCACGCCCCACAAACTTTAATTTTTCATGATTTATTTAGCTTAGGGTTAAGGTTAGCGTTAGGGTTAGGGTGCGTGTATCCCCCCACCCCAAAATCCGCGCCCCCAGATTTTTATTTTTCATTATTTAGCTTATGGCTAGGGTTAGAGTTAGGGTGCGTGCACCCCCGCACCCCGAAACCCAGCGCCACCCAAGTTTTCATTTTCCATTATTATTAATTTATTTATTTAAGTTAAGGTTAGGGTGCACATACCCCCACACCCCCAATATCCACGCCCCCCAAACTTTAATTTTTCATTATTTATTTATTTTGCTTAGGGTTAGGGTTAGGGTGAGTGCACCCCCTCACCCCGAAACCCGCGCCCCCCAATTCTTCGTTATTTATTATTTATTTAATTACGGTTAGGGTGCATGTACCCCCACACCCCCAAAATCCGTGCCCCGCAAAGTTTAATTTTTCATTAGTTATTTATTTCGATTAGGGTTAGGGTTAGGATGCGTGCATCCCCTCACCCCAAAATTCTGCGCCGCCCAAATTTTAATTTTGCACTATTTATTTATTGAGGTTAGTGTTAGGGTTAGTGTTCGTGTTAGTGCATCCCCACACCCCCAAACTCCGTGCCCCCTACATTTTACGTTTTCATTATTTTTGTTGGTTATTGTGAGGGTTCCTGAAGCCCCTTAACCCGTAACTCCGTGCCCGCAAAATTTTGATTTTTCATTATTTATTTATTTAAGCTAGAGTTAGGGTTTGGGGAAGGCAATGGCACCCCACCCCAGTACTTTTGCCTGGAAAATCCCATGGACCAAGGATCCTGGTGGGCTCCAGTCCATGGAGTCGCTAAGAGTCGGACACGACTGAGCGACTTTACTTTCTCTTTTCACTTTCATGCATTGGGGAAGAAAATCGCGGCCCACTCCAGTATTCTTGCCTGGAGAATCCCAGGGACGGGGGAGCCTGGTGGGCTTACGTCTATGGGGTCGCACAGAGGTGGACACGACTGAAGCGACTTAGCAGCTAGGGTTAGGGTTCCTGCAGCCCCTCACCCCATACTCTGCGTCCTCCAATTTTTAATTTTTCATTATTTATTTACGTTAGGGTTAGGGCTCGTGCAACACCTCACCCCAAAATTCCGCGCCTCCAAATTTTAATTTTTCATTTGTTATTTATTTGACTTAGGGTTAGGGTTAGGGTGCGTGCACCCCATCACCCCGAAACCACACGCACCCCAATTTTTAATTTTTGATTATTTATTTAGTTAAGGTAGGGTTAGGTTTAGGGTGCATGTATCCCCACA
>SJYM01004683.1:13637-28863 GCA_006410775.1 Tragelaphus imberbis | reverse complement strand
ATATATATTTATAACTGTTATGTCTCCTTCTTGGACTGATCCTTTGATAATTATGTATTGTTCTTCTTTGTCTCTTTTCACCACCTTTATTTCAAAGTCTATTTTATCTGATATGAGTATTACTACTCCTGCTTTCTTTTGATCTCCATTTGCATGAAATACCTTTTTCCAGCCCTTCACTTTCAGTCTGTATGTGTCCCTAGGTTTGAGGTGGATCTCTTGAAGACAGCATATATAGGGGTCTTCNATAATTATGTATTGTTCTTCTTTGTCTCTTTTCACCACCTTTATTTCAAAGTCTATTTTATCTGATATGAGTATTACTACTCCTGCTTTCTTTTGATCTCCATTTGCATGAAATACCTTTTTCCAGCCCTTCACTTTCAGTCTGTATGTGTCCCTAGGTTTGAGGTGGATCTCTTGAAGACAGCATATATAGGGGTCTTCTTTTTGTATCCATTCAGCCAGTCTTTGTCTTTTGGTTGGGGCATTCAACCCATTTACATTTAAGGTAATTATTGATAAGTATGATCCCGTTGCCATTTACTTTGTTGTTTTGGGTTCAAGTTTATGCATCTTTTCTGTGTTTTCTGTCTAGGGAAGATCCTTTAGCAATTGTTGGAGAGCTAGTTTGGTGGTGCTGAATCCTCTCAGCTTTTGCTTGTCTGTAAAGCTTTTTATTTCTTTTTCATATTTGAATGAGATCCTTGCTGGGTATAGTAATCTGGGTTGTAGGTTTTTCTCTTTCACGACTTTAATATGTCCTGCCATTCACTGCTGGCCTGAAGAGTTTCTAGTGAAAGTTCAGCTGTGATCCTTATGGGAATCCCATAAGGATTGTGTGTTATTTGTTGCTTTTCCCATGCTGCTTTTAATATTTGCTCTTTGTGTTTGATTCTTGTTAATTTGATTAATATGTGCCTTGGGGTGTTTCACCTTGGATTTATCCTGTTTTGCACCCTCTGGGTTTCTTGGACTTGGGTGGCTATTTCCTTCCCCATTTTAGAGAATTTTTCAACTATTATCTTCTCAAGTATTTTCTCATGGCCTTTCTTTTTGTCTTCTTCTTCTGGGACTTCTATGATTTGAATGTTGGGGTGTTTATCATTGTCTCAATGGTCTCTGAGGTTGTCCTCATTTCTTTTAATTCTTTTTTTTTTCTTTTTTACTCTCTGCTTCATTTATTTCCACCGTTCGGTCTTCCACCTCACTTATCCTATCTTCTGCCTCAGTTGTTCTACTGTTGGTTCCCTCCAGAGTTCTTTTGATCTCAGTTATTGCATTATTCATTATTGAATGACTCTTTTATTTCTTCTAGGTCCTTGTTAAACCTTTCTTCTCAATCCTTGTCTCCAGACTGCTTACCTGTAACTCCATTTTGTTTTCAAGATTTTGAATCATCTTTACTATTGTTATTATGAATTAATTTTCAGGTAGACTCCCTATCTCCTCCTCTTTTGTTTGGTCTGGTGGGCATTTACCATGTTCCTTTACCTGGTGAGTATTTCTCTGCCTTTTCCTTTTGTTTAAATTACTGTGTTTTTGGTGGCCTTTCTGTATGCTGGAAGTTTGTGGTTCCTCTTTATTGTGGAGGTTCCTCTCTGTGGGTGTGGTTGGACTAGTGGCTTGTCAAGTTTTCCTGCTTAGGAAAGCTTTCATCAGTGTTCTGGTGGGTGGAGCTGGATCTATTCTCTCTGGAGTGCAATAAAATGTCCAGTAGTGACTTTCGAAGTGTTTACTGGTTTGGTGTGACTTGGGGCAGACTGTATTTTAATGCTCAGGGCTATTTTTCTGTGTTGCTGAAGAATTAGCATGGTATGTTTTGCTCTGGAACTTGTTGACTCTTGGGTGGAGCTTGGTTGCAGTATAGGTATGGGGCTTTTGGATGAGCTCTTGTTGATTAATGTTACCTGAACTCAGGAGTTCTTTGGTGTTCTCAAGTTTTNCGACTCTTTGTGACCCCAGATGTGTATAAGAGACAGGTATAGGTATGGGGCTTTTGGATGAGCTCTTGTTGATTAATGTTACCTGAACTCAGGAGTTCTTTGGTGTTCTCAAGTTTTGGATTTAAGCCTAGTGCCTCTGGCTTTCAGTCTTATTCTTACAGTAGCCTCAAGAATTCTCCATTCTTACAGTAGCCTCAAGAATTCTCCATCCATACAGCACTGATGATAAAACATCTAGGTAATTGTGAAAAGATTCTCCCCAATGAGGGACACCTAGAGAGGTTCACAGAGTTGCATGGAGAAGAGAAGAGGGATGAGGGAGATAGAGATGACCAGGAGGACAAGAGGGGAAATCAAAAGGGGAGAGAGCAATCTAGACAGTAATCAGTTCCCTATGTGCTCTTCACAGTCTGGGACACCCAGAGAGGTTCATAGAGTTCCTTAGAAAAGAGAAAGAGGGAGAAGGGAGATAGAGGTAACCAGGAAGAGAAGAGGGGGAGTCAAAAGAGAGACCAATCTAGCCAGTAATCAATTCCCTAAGTGTTCTCCACAGCCCAGAACACCCAGGGAGATTCAGAGTTAAGTAGAGAAGAGAGGAAGAGGGAGGAGATAGTGGGGATATGGGGGAGAAAAGGGAATGTCAAAAGGGGAGAGAGTAAGCAAGCCAATAATCACACTTCTAAGTAAAAATGGGTAGTGAAGATTAGATTCTTAAAAGTACAAAATTGATAACAAATATCAAAAAGCAAATATTAAAAATCTAGAATAGAGGTTAGACTCTGAAAAATACAATATTAAAAATACAAAACAAAATCAATCACAAAAATTATAAAAAATTATATATATAGGAAATCTGCTTAAAAATAAGGTCATTTTTTGCAAGGTAATAGTAGGTTATAAAAATGAAAATTAAAGTAGTAATAAAAACTGAAAAATAAAAAAAAATAAAAAATGATATCTATGAATTTCTCTGGAGCTGTTGCAGACAGTGTGGTGTCAGTTCAGTTTCTGATAGTTCCTTGTTCAAGCTTATACTTCTTCTCAAGGTCTATAGGTCCCTTCCAATGCTTAGTCAATGCTAACTACAGGGTTTTAATCTGTTGCACCTGTCACTTCCAGAGTGGCTCCCTCTTCTTTGTTTATTTTGGTTTCCTCTGTTTGCAAGTCTCTTCAGTGCCTAAGTTCCACCCTAACACAAGGGTGTGAAGGTGGTCACTTATTTAGGCTCACTTTTATAGTTTTGTTGTGGGAAGGGAGGAACACTGCAAACAATATCACTGGCATGTGTGGGGAGTGCTTGCAGTATATGGACCACACTGGATTTGCCCCAGCTCACTGAGCGTGTGCCTTCCCTGTCTACAGTGCTCAGGCTCCAGGTTGCTCTGCAGGTGAACTGTCTAAAGTGGGTCCTGGGTTGTGTACACTTCCCAGGTCTAAGCTGATCAGGTTCAGGTTCTCCAGTACTCCACAAAGGTACAGACTCAGTTGGACTTGTGTTTTGTGCCTTTTCCAGATCCAAGGAGCTCAGGCGACCAGTTGCTTGACAAGTGCACTATCCCAGATGTGCGGTG
Source organism: Tragelaphus imberbis (assembly GCA_006410775.1). Classification (NCBI taxonomy): domain Eukaryota; kingdom Metazoa; phylum Chordata; class Mammalia; order Artiodactyla; family Bovidae; genus Tragelaphus; species Tragelaphus imberbis. The sequence goes on along the minus strand of SJYM01004683.1, from coordinate 25,346 downwards.
CATCTTATCACCTCCCTGGTCCCAGCCACTCGGTTTCTTGGGTGTGCTGCAAGAGTGCAGTCTCAGGTGTGCCATATGTCTCCTCTTGGGAGCTGATGTCAGGCTACAACCCTCCAGGCAGATTTCAACTGTCCAGGATCCCAGGAAGACTTGTTAGCAACTGGGAATCTGCTCACAGTTTGGTGGAGGATGATGTCTCTGGGGCCAAGATTGCCTCTCGCCTTCCAACTATGGTTGTCCCCCGCCTGCCTCTCTACCTCCAGCAGGGGCATGAGGTGGTCTGCAGCCAGCTAGCTCTCCTTGGGTATTTGCTCAGTCCTTTGTTCTGTGAGCCTGCCAGGCTGTGCATTAGGTTAGAGTTTTTTGCAGGAAAGTTCTTTCTGTCTCTCCCTTTTTTCTTTCTTTCTCTTTCTCTGGCTATCCCACAGTTTGGGTAGCTATCCCACATTAGTGCCTTCAGATTGTCCTCAGGGCATTCAGGCTTGGTCTTTACCCTAAGCATGCAACCCACCCATGCCTCACGACAGATGCGAGCATCTGGATGATTTCTCCACTGGGAATTGTGGTTAAGGCACTAATTCTGTGTTTTGTTTTGTTTTCCATCCCAGTTATGTTGCCCTCTGAGATTCCAAAGTTCCCCACAAACCCGCTGGTGAGAGGGCTTCCTGGTGTTTGGAAACTTCTGCTCCCTCACAACTCCCTCCCTGATATGTGTCTCTGCCCCTAAATCTTTTGTCTTTTATATTTTGTTCTACCTCCTTTCAAAGAAAGTGGGCTGCTTTTCTGAGTGTCTGGTGTCCTCTGCCAGCATTCAGAAGTTGTTTTGTGGAAGTTGCTCTGCCTTCAAATGACCTTTCAATGAATTTGTGGAGGAGAAAGTGATCTCCCCATCCTATTCCTCTGCCATCTTAGAACTGCACCCCCAAGAGGCTCTTTAGTTCCTCTTCACTTTATGCCATAAGGGTGGTGTCATTTACATATCTGAGGTTGTTTATATTTTTCCCAGAAATCTTGATTTCGGGTTGTGCTTCATCCAGAATGGCATTTCACATGATGTACTCTGCATACAAGGTAAATAAGCAGGGTGACTATATGCAGCTGTGACCTATTCTTTTCCAATTTTGAATCAGCCTGTCATTCTATGTCCAGTTCTAACTGTTGCTTCTTGACCTGCATATGGGTTTCTCAGGAGGCAGGTAAGGTGGTCTGGCATTCCCATCTCTTTAAGAATTTTCAACAGTTTGTGGTGATCCATGCAATCGAAGGCTTTGGCATAGTCAATAAAGCAGAAATAGATATTTTTCTGAAACTCTCTTGCTTTTTTGATAATCCAGCGGATGTTGGCAATTTGATCTCTGGTTCCTCTGCCTTTTCTAAATCCAGCTTGAACATTTGGACGTTCACGGTTCATGTACTATTGAATCCTGGCTAGGAGAATTTTGAGCATGACCTTGCTAGCATGAGAGATGAGTGCAATCATGCGGTAGTTTGAGCATTCTTTTCTCAAAACTACCATATGACCCAGCAATACCACTTTTAGGCATATACCCTGAAGAAATCAAAACTGAAGAAAGGCAGATGTACCCCAATGTTCATTACATCACTGTTTACAATAGCTAAGACATGGAAACAACCTAGATACCCATCAACAGATGAATAGATAAATAAGCTGTAGTACATATATACAGTGTAATACTACTCAGTCATAAAAAGGAACATATTTGAGTGAGTTCTCATGAGGTAGAGGAACCTAGAGCCTATTATACAGAGTGAAGTAAGTCAGAAAGAGAAAAAAATAATATCATATATCAACACATATATATGGAATCTAGAAGGATGATACTGATGAACTTGTTTGCAGAGTAACAATGGAGACAGAGACATAGAGAACAGACTTATGGACAAGGGTGGGGGAGAAGAGGGAAAGGGTGAGGTGAATGGAGAGAGTAGCATGGTAACATATACAGTACCACATGTAAATAGATGGCCAATGGTAATTTGTTGTATGACTCATGTAACTCAAACTGGGGCTCTGTAGTAACCTAGAGGGTTGGGAATGGGAAGGAGCTGAGAGGGAAATTCAAGAAGGAGGGGGCATATGTACACTTATGGCTAATTCATACTGATGTATGACAGAAATCAAACCAATATTGTAAACCAATCATCAATCAATTAAAAAATAAATAAATATTAAAAAAGAAAAAAAAAGCTGAGTGATGAAGATTTTATACATTTGAACTGTGGTGAAGATGGAGAATACTCTTGAGAGTCCCTTGAACCACAAGGAGATCAAACCAATAAATCCTAGAGGAAATTAACCCTGAATATTCATTGGAAGGACTGATTCTGAAGCTCCAACATTTTGGCCACCTGATGTGAAGATCCTACTCACTGGAGAATACCCGGATACTTGGAAAGGCTGAAGGCAAAAGGAGAAGAGGGTGGCGGAGGATGAAGTGTTTAGATCGCATCAACCGAGTTAATGGACATGAATTTGAGCAAATCCCAGGAGAAAGAGAAAACAGAGGAGCCTGGCATGTTGCAATCCATAGGGTCACGCAGAGACAGATATGATTTAGTTACTGAAAAACAACAACAACAGGTCCAAGGTGAAGCCACATCTCTCCAGGACATTAAGCCAAGATTTAATTGTTGTTTCAACTTCTCCTAGGAAAGGAGTATCTGACATTTTTAGGTTGGCCCTAGGGAGTAATGTTACCTGAAACAATATTTCTTTTATTTTCCTAATAACCTCTTTGTCTCACCGTTTCTAGAAAATCCTTCCATTTTGTCCACCTCCTTAGAACATCCTTCTATTTACTACATGAGATGCTGCCCAATTCATGAGTCATTGAACAAAGTCACTTAGGTCTTCAAATTCACTTGAATGTTGTTCTTGAACATGGCAAATGTATTAAGATAGAGAAGATATGCTTTAGAGTGAGGATGGATGTACTACAGAAAACATTGATACTCCAAAGACCTCATCTGACCCACCTGCTTTTATGCTGACAGACATTGAATACAGGTGTAGGGACTCAGGAGAGCCACTTGAACTCTGATTTATAAATTACCATAATCTCTATAAAATATTATTAATGAACTGGACACTTCACTTATGTTTTTTCACTGAAAATGGGTAAAGTAAAAACAAAGCTGAGGGGCTTTTGGAAAGTGGGCCTGTGGAAAGTAAAATTGCCATTAGTAAACCCACCATGTATTCGAGAAAATCTTCTACAACTCACTTTTTCTACATAAATTCCACACAAAGGACAGGTAGAACATCCAAAGTGAATTGAGTATTAGTTTTGAAACTTTGTGGTATACCAACTTAGAATGCTTAGCATCAATTTCACTGATGCCTTTAAAAATGAACTTGCACGATACTTTTAGCTGAAACTTAGAAATTTTTTGCAGTCAATCTTGCCAATAAAAACTCATGTATTAATAATATTTTGGGTCTTTTACCATCCTAAATCAGAATGCAATTTACCTCTTCTTGGCCTGAGTTATATGTCTTTAGTTTGCGTACAGCACTTCTTGGCCCACTTGGCACTGCATTTAACACTGAGTGAGTGAACTGAACTGAACTGAACTGATAACACAATCTAGAGGCAAACTGAGAAAGTACATATAGAAAGAGCTTTAAAAATGACACCTGAATTCCAAGGCAAACTGCAGGAGATTACTGTGGATCTTCTTGAAGTCTTCAGCTGAGTCTCCAATGACCCCATTAGGGTAAAAGTTAAAAGCAATTTTAAAGCTACCAATTGATAGTTGTCACAGAGCAGTCCCCCCATTATCCATGTTTCATTTTACTCATATTTTCAGAAAGAGTATAGAAAAAGTGGTTTGGAGGACCATTCTCATCTCGGTACTTTCAGGTCAGTTTTGCATTCTGAACAAATGGATAATTATTTAATTCTTAAGGACTGTGGTAAACCATTCTGATTGACTTCTCTGGTAGCTCACACAGTAAAGCATCTGTCTACAATGCAGGTGACCTGGGATTGATGCTTGGGTCAAGAAGATCCTCTAGAGAAGGAAATGGCAACCCACTCCACTATTCTTGCCTGAAAAATCCCACTGATGGAAGAGCCTGGTAGGTTACAGTCCGTGGGGTCACAAAGAGTCGGACATGACTGAGCAATTTCACCACCACCAAACCATTCTGAGTTTTACTAATAGCTAGGCACTGCTTCTCATTGTTATGATTTTTAGAAGTACACCCTGACATATGAGGACCATTTTTATCCTCCACTAAACTGGAGCCACACAGCCACAATTACAATAGTGACTCGGGCCAAAAATGTGCCTTTACCTGAACTATGGAGCCAATTACACCTACTCCTAGAGTGGCAGATGATTGAAAAGTGTAAGAGCTTGCTTGCAGCAAAGCTCTGCAGTTCTTCATCTTCATTTTCTTCCAGGATATGTTTTCTTGACTTTTATAAGACAAGAAAACAAAAGACTCCAGAACCTCAGTATTGTGAGGACAATAGAGTGTTTATATGCAAATTAGGAACAACAGAGAGTCATGAGAGAAACAGAAGAGAGGAGAGGAACAACAGTTTGGAAGACATGTCATCTTATTTTAATCTCTGGAAAACTGTGTGACATTATACTCTACTGTGAAATCTACTACTGTGTTGAGGATGAAAAGACATAATCCACAAGGAGGAGAGGAGGGGGAAAAGATTTGTGTTATTAATGGTTTAAATGCATCATAGTCTCTGTTTAAANCAGAGAGGTTCACAGAGTTACATCGAGAAGAGAAGAGGGAGGAAGGAGATAGAGGTTGACCAGGAGGAGAGGGGGGGGTGGTCAAAAGGGGAGAGAGCAATCTAGTCAGTAATCAATTCCCTAAGTGCTCTCCACAGTCTGAAACACTCAGAGAGATTCACAGAGTTACAAAGAGAAGAGAAAAGGGAAGAGGGAGATAGAGGTGATGAGGAGGAGAAGAGGCGGAGTCCAAAGGGGAGAGACAGAGAGACAGGTCTAGCCTGTAATCAGTTCCCTAAATGTTCTCCACAGCCTGGAACACCCAGAGAGATTCACAGAGTTAAATAGAGAAAAGAAGAGGGAGGATGGAGATAGAGGTGACCTGGGGGAGAAAAGAGAGTCAAAAGGAGACAGCAATCAAGTCAGTAATCACACCCCTAAGTGAAAATGGATACTGAAGATTAGATTCTTAAAGGTAGAATATTGATAACAAATACCAAAAAGCAAAGATTAAAAATCTAGAGTAGAGGTTAGATTCTCAAAAATACAATATTAAAAATACAAAACAAAATCAATCACAAAAATTATAAAAAATTATATATATAGGAAATCTGCTTAAAAATAAGGTCATTTTTTGCAAGGTAATAGTAGGTTATAAAAATGAAAATTAAAGTAGTAATAAAAACTGAAAAATAAAAAAAAATAAAAAATGATATCTATGAATTTCTCTGGAGCTGTTGCAGACAGTGTGGTGTCAGTTCAGTTTCTGATAGTTCCTTGTTCAAGCTTATACTTCTTCTCAAGGTCTATAGGTCCCTTCCAATGCTTAGTCAATGCTAACTACAGGGTTTTAATCTGTTGCACCTGTCACTTCCAGAGTGGCTCCCTCTTCTTTGTTTATTTTGGTTTCCTCTGTTTGCAAGTCTCTTCAGTGCCTAAGTTCCACCCTAACACAAGGGTGTGAAGGTGGTCACTTATTTAGGCTCACTTTTATAGTTTTGTTGTGGGAAGGGAGGAACACTGCAAACAATATCACTGGCATGTGTGGGGAGTGCTTGCAGTATATGGACCACACTGGATTTGCCCCAGCTCACTGAGCGTGTGCCTTCCCTGTCTACAGTGCTCAGGCTCCAGGTTGCTCTGCAGGTGAACTGTCTAAAGTGGGTCCTGGGTTGTGTACACTTCCCAGGTCTAAGCTGATCAGGTTCAGGTTCTCCAGTACTCCACAAAGGTACAGACTCAGTTGGACTTGTGTTTTGTGCCTTTTCCAGATCCAAGGAGCTCAGGCGACCAGTTGCTTGACAAGTGCACTATCCCAGATGTGCGGTGCATCTTATCACCTCCCTGGTCCCAGCCACTCGGTTTCTTGGGTGTGCTGCAAGAGTGCAGTCTCAGGTGTGCCATATGTCTCCTCTTGGGAGCTGATGTCAGGCTACAACCCTCCAGGCAGATTTCAACTGTCCAGGATCCCAGGAAGACTTGTTAGCAACTGGGAATCTGCTCACAGTTTGGTGGAGGATGATGTCTCTGGGGCCAAGATTGCCTCTCGCCTTCCAACTATGGTTGTCCCCCGCCTGCCTCTCTACCTCCAGCAGGGGCATGAGGTGGTCTGCAGCCAGCTAGCTCTCCTTGGGTATTTGCTCAGTCCTTTGTTCTGTGAGCCTGCCAGGCTGTGCATTAGGTTAGAGTTTTTTGCAGGAAAGTTCTTTCTGTCTCTCCCTTTTTTCTTTCTTTCTCTTTCTCTGGCTATCCCACAGTTTGGGTAGCTATCCCACATTAGTGCCTTCAGATTGTCCTCAGGGCATTCAGGCTTGGTCTTTACCCTAAGCATGCAACCCACCCATGCCTCACGACAGATGCGAGCATCTGGATGATTTCTCCACTGGGAATTGTGGTTAAGGCACTAATTCTGTGTTTTGTTTTGTTTTCCATCCCAGTTATGTTGCCCTCTGAGATTCCAAAGTTCCCCACAAACCCGCTGGTGAGAGGGCTTCCTGGTGTTTGGAAACTTCTGCTCCCTCACAACTCCCTCCCTGATATGTGTCTCTGCCCCTAAATCTTTTGTCTTTTATATTTTGTTCTACCTCCTTTCAAAGAAAGTGGGCTGCTTTTCTGAGTGTCTGGTGTCCTCTGCCAGCATTCAGAAGTTGTTTTGTGGAAGTTGCTCTGCCTTCAAATGACCTTTCAATGAATTTGTGGAGGAGAAAGTGATCTCCCCATCCTATTCCTCTGCCATCTTAGAACTGCACCCCCAAGAGGCTCTTTAGTTCCTCTTCACTTTATGCCATAAGGGTGGTGTCATTTACATATCTGAGGTTGTTTATATTTTTCCCAGAAATCTTGATTTCGGGTTGTGCTTCATCCAGAATGGCATTTCACATGATGTACTCTGCATACAAGGTAAATAAGCAGGGTGACTATATGCAGCTGTGACCTATTCTTTTCCAATTTTGAATCAGCCTGTCATTCTATGTCCAGTTCTAACTGTTGCTTCTTGACCTGCATATGGGTTTCTCAGGAGGCAGGTAAGGTGGTCTGGCATTCCCATCTCTTTAAGAATTTTCAACAGTTTGTGGTGATCCATGCAATCGAAGGCTTTGGCATAGTCAATAAAGCAGAAATAGATATTTTTCTGAAACTCTCTTGCTTTTTTGATAATCCAGCGGATGTTGGCAATTTGATCTCTGGTTCCTCTGCCTTTTCTAAATCCAGCTTGAACATTTGGACGTTCACGGTTCATGTACTATTGAATCCTGGCTAGGAGAATTTTGAGCATGACCTTGCTAGCATGAGAGATGAGTGCAATCATGCGGTAGTTTGAGCATTCTTTTCTCAAAACTACCATATGACCCAGCAATACCACTTTTAGGCATATACCCTGAAGAAATCAAAACTGAAGAAAGGCAGATGTACCCCAATGTTCATTACATCACTGTTTACAATAGCTAAGACATGGAAACAACCTAGATACCCATCAACAGATGAATAGATAAATAAGCTGTAGTACATATATACAGTGTAATACTACTCAGTCATAAAAAGGAACATATTTGAGTGAGTTCTCATGAGGTAGAGGAACCTAGAGCCTATTATACAGAGTGAAGTAAGTCAGAAAGAGAAAAAAATAATATCATATATCAACACATATATATGGAATCTAGAAGGATGATACTGATGAACTTGTTTGCAGAGTAACAATGGAGACAGAGACATAGAGAACAGACTTATGGACAAGGGTGGGGGAGAAGAGGGAAAGGGTGAGGTGAATGGAGAGAGTAGCATGGTAACATATACAGTACCACATGTAAATAGATGGCCAATGGTAATTTGTTGTATGACTCATGTAACTCAAACTGGGGCTCTGTAGTAACCTAGAGGGTTGGGAATGGGAAGGAGCTGAGAGGGAAATTCAAGAAGGAGGGGGCATATGTACACTTATGGCTAATTCATACTGATGTATGACAGAAATCAAACCAATATTGTAAACCAATCATCAATCAATTAAAAAATAAATAAATATTAAAAAAGAAAAAAAAAGCTGAGTGATGAAGATTTTATACATTTGAACTGTGGTGAAGATGGAGAATACTCTTGAGAGTCCCTTGAACCACAAGGAGATCAAACCAATAAATCCTAGAGGAAATTAACCCTGAATATTCATTGGAAGGACTGATTCTGAAGCTCCAACATTTTGGCCACCTGATGTGAAGATCCTACTCACTGGAGAATACCCGGATACTTGGAAAGGCTGAAGGCAAAAGGAGAAGAGGGTGGCGGAGGATGAAGTGTTTAGATCGCATCAACCGAGTTAATGGACATGAATTTGAGCAAATCCCAGGAGAAAGAGAAAACAGAGGAGCCTGGCATGTTGCAATCCATAGGGTCACGCAGAGACAGATATGATTTAGTTACTGAAAAACAACAACAACAGGTCCAAGGTGAAGCCACATCTCTCCAGGACATTAAGCCAAGATTTAATTGTTGTTTCAACTTCTCCTAGGAAAGGAGTATCTGACATTTTTAGGTTGGCCCTAGGGAGTAATGTTACCTGAAACAATATTTCTTTTATTTTCCTAATAACCTCTTTGTCTCACCGTTTCTAGAAAATCCTTCCATTTTGTCCACCTCCTTAGAACATCCTTCTATTTACTACATGAGATGCTGCCCAATTCATGAGTCATTGAACAAAGTCACTTAGGTCTTCAAATTCACTTGAATGTTGTTCTTGAACATGGCAAATGTATTAAGATAGAGAAGATATGCTTTAGAGTGAGGATGGATGTACTACAGAAAACATTGATACTCCAAAGACCTCATCTGACCCACCTGCTTTTATGCTGACAGACATTGAATACAGGTGTAGGGACTCAGGAGAGCCACTTGAACTCTGATTTATAAATTACCATAATCTCTATAAAATATTATTAATGAACTGGACACTTCACTTATGTTTTTTCACTGAAAATGGGTAAAGTAAAAACAAAGCTGAGGGGCTTTTGGAAAGTGGGCCTGTGGAAAGTAAAATTGCCATTAGTAAACCCACCATGTATTCGAGAAAATCTTCTACAACTCACTTTTTCTACATAAATTCCACACAAAGGACAGGTAGAACATCCAAAGTGAATTGAGTATTAGTTTTGAAACTTTGTGGTATACCAACTTAGAATGCTTAGCATCAATTTCACTGATGCCTTTAAAAATGAACTTGCACGATACTTTTAGCTGAAACTTAGAAATTTTTTGCAGTCAATCTTGCCAATAAAAACTCATGTATTAATAATATTTTGGGTCTTTTACCATCCTAAATCAGAATGCAATTTACCTCTTCTTGGCCTGAGTTATATGTCTTTAGTTTGCGTACAGCACTTCTTGGCCCACTTGGCACTGCATTTAACACTGAGTGAGTGAACTGAACTGAACTGAACTGATAACACAATCTAGAGGCAAACTGAGAAAGTACATATAGAAAGAGCTTTAAAAATGACACCTGAATTCCAAGGCAAACTGCAGGAGATTACTGTGGATCTTCTTGAAGTCTTCAGCTGAGTCTCCAATGACCCCATTAGGGTAAAAGTTAAAAGCAATTTTAAAGCTACCAATTGATAGTTGTCACAGAGCAGTCCCCCCATTATCCATGTTTCATTTTACTCATATTTTCAGAAAGAGTATAGAAAAAGTGGTTTGGAGGACCATTCTCATCTCGGTACTTTCAGGTCAGTTTTGCATTCTGAACAAATGGATAATTATTTAATTCTTAAGGACTGTGGTAAACCATTCTGATTGACTTCTCTGGTAGCTCACACAGTAAAGCATCTGTCTACAATGCAGGTGACCTGGGATTGATGCTTGGGTCAAGAAGATCCTCTAGAGAAGGAAATGGCAACCCACTCCACTATTCTTGCCTGAAAAATCCCACTGATGGAAGAGCCTGGTAGGTTACAGTCCGTGGGGTCACAAAGAGTCGGACATGACTGAGCAATTTCACCACCACCAAACCATTCTGAGTTTTACTAATAGCTAGGCACTGCTTCTCATTGTTATGATTTTTAGAAGTACACCCTGACATATGAGGACCATTTTTATCCTCCACTAAACTGGAGCCACACAGCCACAATTACAATAGTGACTCGGGCCAAAAATGTGCCTTTACCTGAACTATGGAGCCAATTACACCTACTCCTAGAGTGGCAGATGATTGAAAAGTGTAAGAGCTTGCTTGCAGCAAAGCTCTGCAGTTCTTCATCTTCATTTTCTTCCAGGATATGTTTTCTTGACTTTTATAAGACAAGAAAACAAAAGACTCCAGAACCTCAGTATTGTGAGGACAATAGAGTGTTTATATGCAAATTAGGAACAACAGAGAGTCATGAGAGAAACAGAAGAGAGGAGAGGAACAACAGTTTGGAAGACATGTCATCTTATTTTAATCTCTGGAAAACTGTGTGACATTATACTCTACTGTGAAATCTACTACTGTGTTGAGGATGAAAAGACATAATCCACAAGGAGGAGAGGAGGGGGAAAAGATTTGTGTTATTAATGGTTTAAATGCATCATAGTCTCTGTTTAAATACAATCTTGATGAATTGTTCTTAAAAATGGTATTGATCTAGGTAATCAATCTTGGAGCTTTTGTCAAAAAGGATTTTTTCACCAAAACTACAATATTGATTACTTGCATCAAAGCAAGCTTAAAAAAAAGAGAAATGCATTGAAGTCAAAGCTATTGCTGATGCACCTAAAAATATCCAAGTTGCACATCGACCCCCATTTAAAAAAAAAAAAAAGATTCCAATAGCAATCACTAGCAGTTCTTTGCTTCATCCCCCATCTGTCTTCTCTTGTTACCTACCCCTCACTTTAACAAGCCAAGTTGCACTAACTGAGCTCTAGCCTTGCCAAACAAAGGCAAGAACAACAAAATTATAAAGGTGCTTAGCAGTTAAAACAAACACTTCACTAGCCAACTGAAGGATCAGTAAAGCTAATCTGAGTGAAGTCTTGCAGTTTCAAAATCTCCAGTGATTCCAGAATTAGCATAAAATCCCAGAGAAGCAGAGAAAACACTGAAATCTTTCACACTATTGTCAATCATCTGAAAGATTTATTTGGTAGGTTAGGGATGAACTTAGCAATCCTGGTGGGCCTGATTTTTGATCGTTAATGCACTACAGATTCTCTATTTATATGCCCTGTGGTGCAAAAAAGTGTATTCATCAGCTGTAAAAGGATTATTGTTATTTATATTAATAAGTCAAATTGCTGTCCTAACCTTAAAACAGGAAAATACAACTAGGTACTGGTCCATTGTGGAAATTCCAGGAAGAAGGATTCAATTGAGATAATCCCAGTCAGTCACCTGGGGAGGAGGCACTATACAGACAAGAGATCTGATATTCTCCAAGGGATCACCTTCCAGTTCCATGTCATATGGCAGGGGCAGTGATAATGTTGCCATTCAATGCCTTCTTTAGGCCAAAAGACTCT
>SJYM01004680.1:0-25180 GCA_006410775.1 Tragelaphus imberbis | reverse complement strand
AAACATCGAGCCGCAGCTCGAGGAAACACCATGAGATTCCCCTGACATCGCCACATGAGGCCCTTCTTTTCCTGCAGGGCCTAGAGAGCAGACCCGAGTCCTCTCTCAAAACTCCACAGAAGGCTTGATTGCCTTTGTTGTAACACAATGGGTTTGAAGAGCTTGACTTGGCCACTTGAGGGGACAGAGCAGTTCTTTGTTTCAACTCGAGATAAGTCCTGATTCCCCGGCTGAAGCTTGAATGCAACCCCGGGAACCCTAGCACCCCTGAAGGGGAACACGGAGTTTCTGGACACACGCCTAGAAGACTTGAAGAGGACTTTTTGCCCTGGAGAGACAAGAGAGCATTCCCCAGCTCTCTGACATCATTTGGAATGAAGATTGTTCTTCCCTGGGGCCACACGAGAGGCTCGCTGAGTTCCGGATCTTAACTCCAGAATCCCGCCGTAATTCGAGAATAAACACGTGGTTGACCAGTCATCGCCGGAGGAGGCCATGTCCCACTGCACTGAGTTGAGAGAAATACCACGAAGCCATTGGATCATCAAAACGGAAACAGACAGCCTTGAGAAAACAGCAAATATGGCCCAACATACCGGTCTCTTTGGCGAGGAATTCCGAGGTACCTGGCACATCTTCCTCTGAGCTCCTTCTTAAGTGCTGATCTCGAAATGAGGGTCAATCCCCCCGCTATGCCTGGAAAGGTATCCCGGCCTTCCATCCAATCTGAGCAGAAGGCCCTTCTCACTTGGAAACACGAGAGGAAGCCTCATGATTCATTCCAATTTCCGAAAGACACGATTTTCCGGTCAACTCAAGAGAAGTCCCAATGCCTGCCAACCTTTTCGAATGTAACCCCGAGGATGAAGTCACTACACAAAGGAGCACTGACACACTGGGTGCATCCTCCCGAAAGAGCCTCTGGTTCCAAGGACAACTCGACAAGTGGCCTGACACTCCATGAACACCACGAGAGGATAGCGGAGTTCCGTGGCTCCACACAAGGCGAGGTCTAACTCCCTGATTAGAACCCCCGAAGACCCGGAGATCGATGTCAGAACAGGAGAGGAAGCCTGAGATTCCCGCCTCACCTCCAGATGTGACCCTCTTCCATGGCACTGAACCCAGGGGTATCTCAAGACAACCCTCTCAACTTCACAGTATTCCCCAATCTCATAGGCACCAAAGGAAGCTGCCAGAGGTCACCGTCACAAGCCCAGGGAACCTAGAGATTATTACAGCACATCGAGAAACACCTTGAGATATCCCCTTCAACACTTCTTGAAGCCCAATCCCCTGCCATGACTACAGACCCATCCTGGGCCGTCCTCGCTACTACAATGGGCACTGGACTACCCTGGGGATAGAAGAGAGGCTCCCTGAGTTCCCCGCCATAACTCAAAAGAAACACCACACTTCGAGACGCAGCTCCATAAAACACCTTGAGATTCCCTGGACATCGCCACATGAGGCCATTCTTTTCCTCCATAGCCTAGAGAGATACCCCGAGTCCACTCTCAAAACTCCACTGAAAGCTTGACTGCGTTTTACTTATTTAAAACAATGGGCTTCAAGACCTAGCCTTGTCGAAATGAGAGGAGAGAGGAGTTCTTTGTTTCAACTAGAAACATCACCAGACTCCATGGCTGAAGCTTGAATGCACCCACGAGATACATAGCGCCCCTGAAGCGCAACACGGAGTTTTTGGACACACGCCTAGAAGACTAGAAGAGGTCTCTTTGCCCTGCAGCGCCTGAAGAGCAACCCCCAGCTCTCCTACGCCATTTGGAATTGAGATTGGTCTTCCCTGGGGCCACACGAAAGGCTCGCTGAGTTCCAGGTCGTAACTCGAGAATCCTGCCATAAGTCGAGAATAGCAACGTGAGTGTCCAGTCATCGCCAGAGGAGGCCATGTCCCGCTACACCGAGCTGAGAGAAATACCACGAACCCATTAGATCATCGAAACGGAAATAGGCAGCCTTGAGGAAAGAGCAAATGTGGCCCAACATACCGGTCTCATTGGAGAGGAACACCGAGGTTCCTGGCACAATCTCCTCTGAGCCCCTTCTTATATCCTGATCTCGACATGAGGGTCCATCCCCCTGCTATGCCTGGAAAGGGATCCCGACCTTCCATCAAACCTCAGCAGGAGGCCGTTCTCACTTGGAAACTCGAGAGGAAGCCTCGTGGTTCGTGCCACATTCCGAAAGACACCGATTTCCCGTCCACTCAAGACAAGTCCCAATGCCTGTGCACCTTGTCCAATGGAACACCGAGGATGAAGTCACCACACGAAGTAGCACTGACACACTGGGTGAATCCTCCCAAAAGAGCCTCTATTTCCAAGGACAACTCGATAAGTGGCCTGACACTTCATGAACACCTCGAGAGGAAAGCGGAGTTCCGTGACTCCACACAAGCCGAGGCCTAACTCCCTGTTCAGAACACCCAAAGACCCCGAGATCGACTTCAGAACAGGAGAGGAAGCCTGAGGTTCCCGCCTCGACACCAGATGTGTCCATCTTCCATAGCACTGAACCCAGGGGAATCCCAAGGCAACACTCTCAACTGCACAGTATTCCCTGTTCTCATAGGCACCAAGGAAAACTGCCAGAGGTCACCAACACAAGCCCAGGGAACATATGGATTCTTATTGCAACTCGAAGCCCGATTCTCCTGCCATGTATCGGGAGACATCCCGGGCTGTCCTCGCTACTCGAGTGGGGACTGGACTTCCTTGGGGACACAAGACAGGCTCCTTGAGCTCCCCGTCATAGCTCGAGAGAAACGCCAAACGTCGAATTGCAGCTCGAGAGAACACCATGAGTTGACTGCCGACATCGCCACATGAGGCACTTCTTTTCCTGCAGGGCCTAGAAAGCAACCCCGAGTCCTCTCTCAAAACTCCAGAGAAGGCTTGATTCCCTTTGTTTACACAATGGGCTTCAAGAGCTAGCCTTGGACACTCGAGAGGAGAAGGGGGTTCTTCGTTTCAAAACCATATGTTGCCAGATGCCCCTGCTGAAACTTGAATGCAACCAGGAGATCCCTAGTGACCGAGAAGGGGAACACAGAGTTTCTGAACACACGCTAAGAGGAATAGAAGAGGTCCCTTTGGCCTGCAGCTACTCCAGAGCAATCCCCAGCTCTCCGATGCTATTTGGAATGGACATTGGTCTTCCCTGGGGCCACATGAGTGGCTCCCTGAGTTCTGGGGGTAACTCGAGAATCCCGCCGTAAGTCAATAATAAACACGTGGTTGCCCAGTCAGCGCCAAAGGAAGCCGTTTCCCGCTGCAGACTGTTGAGACAAATCCCACGAACCCACTGGATCATCGAAACGGAACTAGTCAGCCTTGAGGAAACTTCAAATATGGCCCAAAATAGGGGTCTCATTGGAGAAAGACACCAAGGTTCCAGCACAACATTCTTTGAATCCCTTCTTCCCTCTTGATATTGACATGAGGATCAGTCCCACTGCTTTGTCTGGAAAGGGATGCCTACCTTCCTGTCCCACCTCAGGATGAGGCCGGTCTCACTTCACAACTGCAGAGGAACCCTCGTGGTACGTGCGACATTCCGAAAGGCCCATATTTCGCCGTCCACTCAAGAGAAATCCCGATGCCTGACCACCTTTTCCAATGGAACTAAGAGGATGAAGTCACCACACGAAGGAGCACTCACACCCGGGGTGCATCCTCTCGAAAGACCGTCTGATTCCAATGACAACTCGACAAGTGGCTTGATACTCGATGAACAGCTCGAGAGGAAAGCGGCGTTCCATGCCTCTAACATTCTGTTCAAAACCCCCAAAGACTCCGAGATCGATGTCTGAACAGAAGACGAAGCCTGAGATTCCCGCCTCACCTCCAGATGAGACCCTTTTCAATGGCACTGAACCCAGGCAAATCCCAAGACTATCCTCTCAAGTGCACAGTATTACCCCTTCTCATAGGCATCAAGGGAAGCTGCCACAGGTCACCGTCACAAGCCCAGGGAACCTAGGGTTTCTTACAGCAACTCGAGAAACACCTTGTGATACCCCCTTCAACATGTCCTGAAGCCCGATTCCCCTGCCGTGAATGGAGAGCCATCCCGGGCCCCCCTCGCTACTCCAATGGGGACTGGACTTCCCTCGGGAAACAAGAGAGGCTTCCTGAGGTCCCCGTCCTGGCTCGAGAGAAATACCAAACGTCGAGACGCAGCTCGAGGAAACACCATGAGATTCCACTTACATCGCTACATGACGCCCTTCTGTTCCTACAAGGACTAGAGACCAGACCCGAGTCCTCTCTCAAAACTCCACAGAAGGCTTGATTGCCTTTGTTTTAACACAATGGGTTTCAAGAGCTTGCCTTGGCCACTCGAGAGGACAGAAGAGTTCTTTGTTTCAACTCGAGATGAGGCCTGATTCCCCGGCTGAAGCTTGAATGCAACCCCAAGAACCCTAGTGCCCCTGAAGGGGAACACGGAGATTCTGGACACACGCCTAGAGGATTAGAAGAAGTGTTTTTGACCTGGAACGGCTCGAGAGCATTCCCCAGCTCTCCCACACCATTTGGAATGGAGATTGTTTTTCCCTGGGGCCACACGAGAGGCTCGCTGAGTTCCGGGTCGTAACTCGAGAATCTCGCCATAAGTCTAGAATAACCACGTGGTTGCCCAGTCATCGCCGGAGGAGGCCATGTCCCACTGCACTGAGTTGAGGGAAATACCACGAACCCATTGGATCATCGAAACGAAAACAGACAGCCTTGAGAAAAGAGCAAATGTGGCCCAACATACCGGTCTCTTTGGCGAGGAACACCGAGGTACCTGGCACATCTTCCTCTGAGCTCCATCTTCCCTGCTGATCTCGACATGAGGGTCAATCCCCCCGCTATGCCTGGAAAGGTATCCCGGCCTTCCATCCAATCTCAGGAGAAGGCCCTTCTCACTTGGAAACACGAGAGGAAGCCTCGTGCTTCGTGCCACATTCCGAAACACACCGATTTTCCCGTCAACTCAAGAGAAGTCCCAATGCCTGCCGACCTTTTCCAAAGGATCTCCGAGGATGAAGTCACTACACGAAGGAGCAGTGACACACTGGGTGCATCCTCCCGAAAGAGCCTCTGGTTCCAAGGACAACTCGACAAGTGGCCTAAGACTCCATGAACACCTCGAGAGAAAAGGGGAGTTCCATGACTCCACACAAGGCGAAGCCTAACTCCCTGTTCAGAACACCCAAAGACCTCGAGATTGGTTTCAGAACAGGAGAGGAAGCCTGGATTCCACCTCGACACCATATGAAGCCCTCTTCCATGGCACGGAAGCCAGGCGTATCCCAAGGCAACACTCTC
Source organism: Tragelaphus imberbis (assembly GCA_006410775.1). Lineage (NCBI taxonomy): Eukaryota > Metazoa > Chordata > Mammalia > Artiodactyla > Bovidae > Tragelaphus > Tragelaphus imberbis. The sequence goes on along the minus strand of SJYM01004680.1, from coordinate 19,841 downwards.
AATTTCACAGTATTCCCCATTCTCATAGGCACCAAGGAAAACTGCCAGAGGTCACCGAAACAAGCCCAGGGAACATATGGATTCTTACTGCAATTCGAGAATCAACTCCAGATACACCCTTCAACACGTGCTGAAGCCCGATTCCACTGCCATGAATAAGGAGACATCCCGGGCTGTCCTCGCTGCTCGAGTGGGGACTGGACTTCCCTGGGGAAACAAGAGAGGCTCCCTGAGCTCCCCGTCGTAGCTCGAGAGAAACGCCACCCGTCGAGTTGCAGCTCGAGAATACACCATGAGATTACCACCGACATCGACATATGAGGCACTTCTTTACCTGCAGGTCCTAGAAAGCAACTCCGAGTCCTCTCTCAGAACTCCACAGAAGGCTTGATTCCCTTTGTTTAACACAATGGGCTTCAAGAGCTAGCCTTGGCCACTCGAACGGAGAGGGGCTTCTTCGTTTCATACCGAGACAATGCCACACTCCCCTGCTGAAACTTGAATGCAACCAGGGGATCCCTAGTGCCCCAGAAGGGGAACATAGAGTTTCTGAACACACGTTAAGAGGAATACAAGAGGTCTCTTTGGCCAGCAGCGACTCCAGAGTAATCCCCAGCTCTGCCACGCCGTTTGGAATGGACATTGGTATTTCCTTGGGCCACATGAGTGGCTCCCTGAGTTCTGGGTGGCAACTCGAGAATCCCACCGTAAGTCAATAATAACCACGTGGTTGCCCACTCAGCGCCAAAGGAAGCCATTTCCCACGGCAGCCTGTGGAGAAAAATCCCACGAACCCACTGGATCATCGATACGGAACTAGTAAGCCTTGAGGAAACTTCAAATATGGCCCAACATAGGGGCTCATTGGAGAAGAACACCAAGGTTCCAGCACAACTTTCTCTGAGCCCCTTCTTCCCTCTTGATCTTGAGATGAGGGTCCGTCCCACTGCTTTGTCTGGAAAAGGATACCTAACTTCCTGTCCCACCATAGGAGGAGGCCGGTCTCACTTGGCAACTGCAGAGGAACCCTCGTGATTCGTGCCACATTGCGAAAGACACCGATTTCCCCGTCCACTCAAGAGAAATACCGATGCCAGAGCACCTTTTCCAAGGGAACGCAGAGGATGAAATCACGACAAGTAGGGGCACTCACACTCGGGGTGGATCCTCCCGAAAGAGCCTCTGGTTCCAAGGACCACTCGACAAGTTGCCTGATACTCAATGAACAGCTCTAGAGGCAATCGGCGTTCCATGCCTCTAACATCCGGTTCAAAACCTCCAAAGACTCCGAGATCGATGTCTGAACAGAAGACGAAGCCTGAGATTCCCGCCTCACCTCCAGATGAGACCCTTATCAATGGCACTGAACCCAGGCGAATCCCAAGACAACCCTCTCAATTGCACAGTATTACCCCTTCTCATCGGCACGAAAGGTAGCTGCCAGAGGTCACCGTGACAAGCCCAGGGAACCTAGGTTTCTTACACCAACTCGAGAAACCCCTTGAGATACCCCTTCAACACGTCCTGAAGCCCGATTCCCCTGCCGTGAATGGAGAGCCATCCTGGGCCCTCCTCGCTACTCCAATGGGGACTGGACTTCCCTGGGGACACAAAGGAGGCTTCCTGAGGTCCCCGTCATAGCTCGAGAGAAATGCCAAACGTTGAGCCGCAGCTCTAGGAAACACCATGAGATTTCCCTGACATCACCACATGAGGCCCTTCTTTTCCTGCAGGGCCTAGACAGCAGACACGAGTCCTCTCTCAAAACTCCGCAGAAGGCTTGATTGCCTTTCTTTTAACACAATGGGTTTGAAGAGCTTGTCTTGGCCACTCGAGAGGACAGAGGAGTTCTTTGTTTCAACTCAAGACGAGGCCTGATTCCCCGACTGAAGCTTGAATGCAACCCCGGGAACTCTAGCGCCCCTGAAGGGGAACACGGAGTTTCTGAACACACGCCTAGAAGACTATAAGAAGTCTTTTTGCTCTGCAGGGACTCGAGAGCATTCCCCAGCTCTCCCACACAATTTGGAATGGAGATTGTTCTTCCCTGGGGCCACAAGAGAATCTCGCTGTGTTCCAGATCCTAACTCGAGAATCCCGCCGTACGTAGAGAATAACAACGTGGTTGTCCAGTCATCGCTGGAGGAGGACATGTCCCACTGCCCTGAGTTGAGAGAAGTACCACAAAACATTGGATCATCAAAACGGAAACAGACAGCCTTGAGAAAACAGCAAATGTGGCTCAACATACCGGTCTCTTACTGGCACATCTTACTCTGAGCTCCTTCTTACCTGTTGATCTCGACATGAGGGTCAATCCCCCCGCTATGCCTGGAAAGGTATCCCGACTTTTCATCCAATCTCAGCAGAAGGCCCTCCTCACTTGGAAACACGAAAGGAAGCCTCGTGCTTCGAGCCACATTCCAAAAGACACCGATTTTCCCGTCAATTCAAGAGAAGTCCCAATGTGTGCCACCTTTTCGAATGGAACCCTGAGGATGAAGTCACTACACGAAGGAGCAGTGACACACTGGGTGCATCCTCCCGAAAGAGCCTCTGGTTCCAAGGACAATTCGACAAGTGGCCTGACATTCCATGAACACCTCGAGAGGACAGCGGAGTTCGGTGGCTCCATACAAGGCGAGGTCTAACTCCCTGATCAGAACCCCCGAACCCGGAGATCAATGTCAGAACAGGAGAGGAAGCCTGAGGTTACCGCCTCACCTCCAGATGTGGCCTCTTCCATGGCACTGAACCCAGGACTATATCAAGACAACCGTCTCAACTGGACTGTATTCCCCATTTAATTAGGCACCAAGGGAAGCTGCGAGAGGTCTACGTCACAAGCCCAGGGAACCTACGGATTCTTACACCACATCGAGAAACACCTCGAGATATCCCCTTCACCACTTATTGAAGCCCGATTACCCTGCCATGACTACAGAGCCATCCTAGCCGTCCTCGCTACTACAATGGGCACTGGACTTCCCTGGGGAAAGAAGAGAGGCTCCCTGAGTTCCTCGCCACAGCTCGAGAGAAAAACCACACGTCGAAACGCAGCTCCAGAAAACACCTTGAGATTCCACGGACATCGCCACATGAGGCCATTCTTTTCCTCCATAGCCTAGAGAGAAACCCCGAGTCCACTCTCAAAACTCCACTGAAGGCTTGTTTGCCTTTTACTTATTTAAAAAAATGGGCTTCAAGAGCTAGCCTTGTCGACTCAAGAGGAGAGAGGATTTCTTTGTTTCAACTAGAAACGTGGCGAGACTCCACAGCCGAATCTTGAATGCACCCACGAGATACATAGCATCCCTGAGGCGGAACACGGAGTTTCTGAACACACACATAGAAGACTTGAAGAGGTCTCTTTGCGCTGCAGCGCCTGGAGAGCAATCCCCAGCTCTCCCACGCCATTTGGAATGGAGATTGGTCTACCCTGGGGCCACAAGAGACGCTTGCTGAGTTCCGGGTCGTAACTCGAGCATCCCGCCATAAGTCAAGAATAACCACGTGGTTGCCCAGTCATCGCCGGAGGAGGCCATGTCCCACTGCACTGAGTTGAGAGAAATACCACGAACCCATTGGATCATCAAAACGGAAACAGACAGCCTTGAAAAAAGAGCAAATATGGCCTAACATACCGGTCTCTTGGCGAGGAACACCGAGGTACCTGGCACATCTTCCTCTGATCTCCTTCCTCCCTGCTGAACTCGACATAAGGGTTAATCCCCCCGCTATGCCTGGAAAGGTATCCCGACCTTCCATCCAATCTCAGGAGAAGGCCCTTCTCACTTGGAAACACGAGAGGAAGCCTCGTGCTTCGTGTCACATTCCAAAAGACACCGATTTTCCCATCAACTCGAGAAGTACCAATGCCTGCCCACCTTTTCCAATGGATCCCCGAGGATGAAGTCACTACACGAAGGAGCAGTGACACACTGGGTGCATCTTCCCGAAAGGCCCTCTGGTTCCAAGGACATCTCGACAAGTGGCCTGACACTCCATGAACACCAGGAGAGGATAGCGGAGTTCCGTGACTCCACACAAGGTGAGGCCTAACTCCCTGTTAAAAACCCCCAAAGACCCCGAGATTCATTTCAGAACAGGAGAGGAAGCCTGAGATTCCCGCCTCACCTCAAGATGTGGCCCTCTTCCATGGCACTGAACCCAGGGGTATCCCAAGACAACCCTCTCAACTACACAGTATTCCCCATTCTCATAGGCACCAAGGGAAGCTGCCACAGGTCACCGTCTCAAGCCCAGGGAACCGAGGGATTCTTACAGCACAACGAGAAACACCTCGAGATATCCCCTTCAACACTTCTTGAAGCCCGATTCCCCTGCCATGACTACAGAGCCATCCTGGGCCGTCCTCCCTACTACAATGGGCACTGGACTTCCCTGGGGACAGAAGAGAGGCTCCCTCAGTTCCCCGCCATAGCTCGAGACAAACACCACACGTCAACACGCAGCTTCAGAAAACACCTTAATATTCCCTGGACATCGCCACATTAGGCCATTCTTTTCCTCCATAGTCTAGAGAGAAACCCCGAGTCCACTCTCAAGACTCCACTGAAGGCTTGATTGTCTTGTACTTATTTAAAACAATGGGCTTCAAGAGCTAGCCTTGTCGACTTGAGAGGAGAGAGGAGTTCTTTGTTTCAACTAGAAACGTGACCAGACTCCAAGGCTGAAGCTTGAATGCACCCACGAGATACATAGCGCCCCTGAAGCAGAACACGGAGTTTCTGGACACACTCCTAGAAGAGTAGAAGAGGTCTCTTTGCCCTGCAGCGCCTGGAGAGCAGTCGCCAGCTCTCCCACGCCATTTGGAATGGAGATTGGTCTTCCCTGGGGCCACACGAGAGGCTCGCTGAGTTCTGGGTTGTAACACGAGGATCCCGCCATAAGTCGAGAATAATCAAGTGGTTGCCCAGTCATCGTCAGAGGAGGCCATGTCCCGCTGCACAGAGTTGAGAGAAATACCACGAACACATTGGATCATGGAAACAGGAATAGACAGCCTTGAGGAAACAGCACATGTGGTCCAACATACTGGTCTCATTGGAGAGGAACACCGAGGTTCCTGGCACAATCTCCTCAGAACCCCTTCTTCCATCCTGATCTCGACATGAGGTTCAATCCCACTGCTGTGCCTGGAAAGGGATCCCGACCTTCCATCAAACCTCAGCAGAAAGCCATTCTCATTGGGAAAGTCGAGAGGAAACCTCGTGGTTCATGCCACAATCCGAAAGACACCGATTTCCCCATCCACTCAAGACAAGTCCCAATGCCTGTGCACCTTGTCCAATGGAACACCGAGGTTGAAGTCACCACACGAAGTAGCACTGACACACTGGGTGCATCCTCCCAAAAGAGCCTCTGTTTCCAAGGACAACTCGACAAGTGGCCTGACACTCCATGAACACCTCGAGAGGAAAGCGGAGTTCTGTGACTCCACACAAGGCGAGGCCTAACTCCCTGTTCAGAATTCCCAAAGGCCCCGAGATCGATTTCAGAACAGGAGAGGAAGCCTGAGATTCCCGCCTCGACACCAGATGTGGCTCTCTTCCATAGCACGGAACCCAGGGGTATCCCAAGACAACCCTCTCAACTTGGCAGTATTCCCCATTCTCATAGGCACCAAGGAAAACTGTCAGAGGTCACCGTCACAAGCCCAGGGAACCTAGGGATTCTTACAGCACATCAAGAAACACCTCGAGGTATTCCCTTCAACACTTCTTGAAGCCCGATTCCCCTGCCATGACTACAGAGCCATCCTGATCCGTCCTCGTTACTACAATGGGCACTGGACTTCCCTGGGGACAGAAGAGAGGCTCCCTGAGTTCGCCGCCGTAGCTCGAGAGAAACACCACACGTTGAGACGCAGCTCCAGAAAACACCTTGAGATTCCCCGGACATCGCCACATGAGGCCATTCTTTTCCTCCATAGCCTAGAGAGAAACCCCGAGTCCACTCTGAAAACTCCAATGAAGGCTTGATTGCCTTTTACTTATATAAAACAATGGGCTTCAAGAGCTAGCCTTGTCGACTCGAGAGGAGAGAGGAGTTCTTTGTTTCAACAAGAAAGGTGGCCAGACTCGACGGCTTAAGCTTGAATGCACCCACGAGATACATAGCGCCCCTGAAGCGAAACACGAAGTTTCTGGACACACGCCTAGAAGACTAGAAGAGGTCTCGTTGCCCTGCAACGCCTGGAGAGCAATTCCCAGCTCTCCCACGCCATTTGGAATGGAGATTGTTCTTCCCTGGGGCCACACGAGAGGCTCGCTGAGTTCCGGGTCGTAACTCGAGAATCCCGCTGTAAGTCGAGAATAACTACGTGTTTGCCCAGTTATCGCCAGAGGAGGCCATGTCACGCTGCACCGAGTTGAGAGAAATACCACGAACCCATTGGATCATCGAAACAGACATAGAAAACCTTGAGGAAAGAGCAAATGTGGCCCAACATATCGGTCTCATTGGAGAGGAACACCGAGGTTCCTGGCACAATCTCCTCTGAGCCCCTTCTTCCATCCTGATCTCGACATGAGGGTCAATCCCCCTGCTATGCCTGTAACGGGATCCCGACCTTCCATCAAACCTCAGCAGGAGGCCATTCTCACTTGGAAACTCGAGAGGAAGCCTCGTGGTTCGTGCCACATTCCAAAAGACACCGATTTCCCCGTCCACTCAAGACAAGGCCAATGCCTGTGCACCTTTTCCAATGGAACACCGAGGATGAAGTCACCACACGAAGTAGCACTGACACACTGGGTGCATCCTCCCAAAAGAGCCTCTGTTTCCATGGACAACTCGACAAGTGGCCTGACACTCCATGAACACCTCGAAAGGAAAGCGGAGTTCCATGACTCCACACAAGGCGAGGCCTAAGTCCCTGTTCAGAACCCACAAAGACCCCGAGATCCATTTCAGAACAGGAGAGGAAGCCTGAGATTCCCGCCTCGACACCACATGTGGCCCTCTTCCAAGGCACTGAACCCAGGGGTATCCCAAGGCAACAGTCTCTTGGCATTTAAACACTCCCAAGGCATTTCAACTGCACAGTACTCCCCATTCTCATAGACACCAAGGAAAACGGCCAGAGATCACCGACACAAGCCCAGGGAACATACGGATTCTTACTGGAACTCGAGAAACACATCGAGATACCCCCTTCAACACGTGTTGAAGCCCAATTCCCCTGCCATGATTCGGGAGACATCCCGGGCCTTCCTCGATGGTCGAGTGGGGACTGGACTTCCTGGGGACACAAGAGAGGCTCCCTGAGCTCCACGTCATAGCTCGAGAGAAACGCCACACGTCGAGTTGCAGCTCGAGAAAACACCATGAGATTACCCCCGACATCGACATATGAAGCACTTCTTTTCCTGCAGGGCCTAGAAAGCAACCCCGAGTCCTCTCTCAAAACTCCACAGAAGGCTTGATTCCCTTTGTTTAACACAATGGGCTTCAAGAACTAGCCTTGGCCACTCTAGAGGAGAGGGGGGTTCTTCGTTTGTAAACGAGACGATGCCAGAGACCCCTGCTGTATCTTGAATGCAACCAGGAGATCTCTAGTGCCCCAAAAGGGAAACACAGAGTTTCTGAACACACGCTAAGAGGAATAGAAGAGGTCTCTTGGCCTGCAGCGACTCCAGAGTAATCCCCAGCTCTCCTACGGCATTTGGAATGGACATTGTTCTTCCCTGGGGCCAGATGATTGGAGCCCTGAGTTCTGGGTGGCAATTCGAGAATCCCGCCATAAGTCAATAATAACCACACAGTTTCCCAACTAGCGCGAAAGGAAGCCATTTCCCACTGCAGCCTATTGAGACAAATCCCACGAACCAACTGGATCATCGAAACGGAACTAGTCAGCCTTCAGGAAACTTCAAATATGGCCCAAAATAGGGGTCTCATTGGAGAAGAACACCAAGGTTCCAGCACAACTTCCTCTGAGCCCTTCTTCCCTCTTGAGGTTGACATGAGGGTCGGTCCCACTGCTTTGTCTGGAAAGGGATACCGATCTTCCTGTCCAACCTCAGGAGGAGGTCAGTCTCAGTTGGCAACTGCAGAGGAACGCTCGTGGTTCGTGCCACATTCCGAAAGACACCGATTTACCCGTCCACTCAAGACAAACCCCAATGCCTGAGAACCTTTTCCAATGGAACCCAGAGGATGAAATCACCACACGAAGGGGCACTCACATCAGGGATGCATCCTCCCGAAAGGGCATCTGATTCCAAGGACAACTCGACAAGTGGCCTGATACTCCATGAAGAGCTCGAGAGGCAAGCAGAGTTCCGTGCCTCTGACATTCTGTTCAAAACCCACAAAGACTCCGAAATCGATGTCTGAACAGAAGACGAAGCCTGAGATTCCCACCTCACCTCCAGATGAGACCCTTTTCAATGGCACTGAACCCAGCGAATACCAAGACAAACCTCTAGAGTGAACAGTATTGCCCCTTCTAATAGGCACGAAAGAAAGCTGCCAGAGGTCACCGTAATAAGCCCAGGGAACCTAGGGATTCTTACAGCACATCGAGAAACACCTCGAGAAATCCCCTTCAACACTTCTTGAAGCCTGATTCCCCTGCTATGAAAACAGAGCCCTCCTGGGCCGTCCTCGCTACTACAATGGGCACTGGACTTCCCTGGTGACAGAAGAGAGGCTCCCTGAGTTCCCCGACATAGCTCGAGAGAAACACCACACATCGAGACGCAGGTCCAGAAAACACCTTGAGATTCCCCGCACATCACCACATGAGGCCATTGTTTTCCTCTATAGCCTAAAGAGAAACCCCGAGTCCAATCTCAAAACTCCACTGAAGGCTTGATTGCCTTTTACTTACTTAAAACAACGGGCTTCAAGAGCTAGCCTCGTCGACTCGAGAGGAGAGAGAAGTTCTTTGTTTCAATTAGAAAAGTGGCCAGACTCCACGGCTGAAGCTTGAATGCACCCACGAGATACATAGCATCCCTGAAGCGGAACACGGAGTTTCTGGACACACGCCTAGAAGACTAGAAGAGGTCTCTTTGCCCTGCAGAACCTGGAGAGCAATCCCCAGCTCTCCCACGCCATTTGGAATGGAGATTGGTCTTCGCTGGGGCCACACGTGAGGCTCGTTGAGTTCCGGGTCGTAACTCGAGAATCCCACCGTAAGTCGAGAATAACCACGTGGTTACCCAGTCATCGCGGGAGGAGGCCATGAACCACTGCAATGAGTTGAGAGAAATACCACGAACCCATTGGATCATCGAAACGGAAACAGACAGCCTTGAGAAAACAGCAAATGTGGCCCGACATACTGGTCTCTTTAGCGAGGAACACCGAGGTATCTGGCACACCATCCTCTGAGCCCCTTCTTCCCTGCTGAGCTCGACATGAGGGTCAATCCCCCCGCTATGCCTGGAAAGGTATCCCGACCTTCCATCCAATCTAAGCACAAGGCCCTTCTCACTTGGAGACACAAGAGTAAGCCTCGTGCTTCGTGCCACATTCCGAAAGACACAGATTTCCCCGTCCACTCAAGACAAGTCCCAATGCCTGTGCAGCTTGTCCAAGAACACCGAGGATGAAGTCACCACACGAAATAGCATTGACACACTGGTTGCATTCTCCAAAAAGAGCCTGTGTTTCCAAGGACCACTCGACAAGTGGCCTGACACTCCATGAACACCTCGAGAGAAAAGCTGAGTTCCATGACTCCACACAAGATGAGGCTTAAGTCCCTGTTCAGAACCCACAAAGTCCCCGAGATCGATTTCAGAACAGGAGAGGAAGCCTGAGATTCCCGCCTAGACAACAGATGTGGCCCTCTTCCATGGCACTGAACCCAAGGGAATCCCAAGGCAATACTCTCAACTGCACAGTATTCCCCATTCTCATAGGCACCAAGGGAAGCTTCCAGAGGTCACTGTCACAAGCCCAGGGAACCTAGGGATTCTTACAGTACATCGAGAAAGACCTCGAGATATCCCCTTCAACACTTCTTGAAGACCGATTCCCCTGCCATGACTACAGAGCCATCCTGGGCCGTCCTCGCTACTACAATGGGCATTGGACTTCCCTGGGGACAGAAGAGAGGCTCCCTCATTTCCCCTCCATAGCTTGAGAGAAACACCAACTTCGAGACACAGCTCCAGAAAACACCTTGAGATTCCCCGGACATCGCCACATGAGGCCATTCTTTTCCTCCGTAAGCTAGAAAGAAACCCTGAGTCCACTCGCAAAACTCCAGTGAAGGCTTGATTGCCTTTTACTTATTTAAAACAATGGGCTTCAAGAGCTAGCCTTGTCGACTCAAGAGGAGAGAGGAGTTCTTTGTTTCAACTAGAAACGTGGCCAGACTCGACGGCTGAAGCTTGAATGGACCCACCAGATACATAGCGCCCATGAAACGGAACACGGAGTTTCTGGACACACGCCTAGAAGACGAGAAAAGGTCTCTTTGCTCTGTAGCGCCTGGAGAGCAATCCTCAGCTCTCACATGCCATTTGGAATGGAAATTGGTCTTCCCTGGGGCCACACGAGAGGCTTGCTGAGTTCTGGGTCATAAATCGAGAACCCCGCCGTAAGTCGAGAATAACCACGTGGTTGCCCAGTCATCGCCAGAGGAGGCCATGTCCCGCTGAACCGAGTTGAGACAAATACCACGAACCCATTGGATCATCGACACGGAAATAGACAGCCTTGAGGAAACAGCAAATGTGGCCCAACATACCGGTCTCATTGGAGAGGACCACCGAGGTTCCTGGCACAATCTCCTCTGAGCCCCTTCTTCCATCCTGATCTCGACAGGAGGGTCAATCCCCCTTCTATGCCTGGAAAGGGATCCCGACCTTCCATCAAACCTCAGCAGGAGGCCGTTCTCACTTGGAAACTCGAGAGGAAGCCTCGTGGTTCGTGACACATTCCGAAAGACACCGATTTCCTCGTCCACTCAAGACAAGTCCCAATGCCTGTGCAGCTTGTCCAATGGAACACCGAGGATGAAGTCACCACACGAAATAGCACTGACACACTGGGTGCATCATCCCCAAAGAGCCTCAGGTTCCAAGGACAACTCGACAAGTGGCCTGACACTCCATGAACACCTCGAGAGGAAAGCGGAGTTCCGTGACTCCACACAAGGCGAGGCCTAACTCCCTGTTCAGAACCCGCAAAGACCCCGAGATCGATTTCAGAACAGGAGAGGAAGCCTGAGATTCCCGCCTCGACACCAGATGTGGCCCTCTTCCATGGCACTGAACCCAGGGGAATCCCAAGGCAATATTCTCAATTGCACAGTATTCCCCATTCTAATAGGCACCAAGAGAAACTGCCAGTGGTCACCGACATAAGCCCAGGGAATATATGGATTCTTACTGCAACTCGAGAAACACCTCGAGATACCCCCTTTAACACGTGTTGAAGCCCGATTCCCCTGTCATGAATCGGGAGACATCCCGGGCTGTCCTCGCTGCTCGAGTCGGGACTGGACTTCCCTGAGGACACAAGAGAGGCTCCCTGAGCTCCCCGTCGTAGCTCGAGAGAAACGCCACACGTTGAGTTGCAGCTCGAGAAAACAGCATGAGATTAACCCCGACATCGACATATGAGGCACTTCTTTTCCTGCAGGGCCTAGAAAGCAACCCCGAGTCCTCTCTCAAAACTCCACAGAAGGATTGATTCCCTTTGTTTAACACAATGGGCTTCAAGAGCTAGCCTTGGCCAATCTAGGCTAGAGCGGGGTTCTTCGTTTCAAAACGAGACAATGCCAGACTCCCCTGCTGAAACTGGAATGCAACCAGGAGATCCCTAGTGCACCAGAAGGAGAACACAGAGTTTCTCAACACACGCTAAGAAGAATAGAAGACGTCTCTTTGGCCTGCAGGGACTACAGAGCAGTCCCCAGCTCTCCCACGGCATTTGAAATGGACATTTGTCTTCCCTGGGGCCACATGAGTGGCTCCTGGAGTTCTGGGTGGCAACTCAAGAATCCCGCCGTAAGTCAATAATAATCACGTGGTTGCTAAATCAGCCCCAAAGGAAGCCATATTCCGCTGCAGCCTGTTGAGACAAATCGCCCGAACCCACTGGATCATCGAAACGGAACTAGTCAGCCTTGAGGAAACTTCAAATATGGCCCAACATAGGGGTCTCATTGGAGAAGAACACCAAGGTTCCAGCTCAACTTCCTCTGAGCCCCTTCTTCCCTCTTGATCTTGACATGAGTGTCGGTCCCACTGCAATGTCTGGAAAGGGATGCCGACCTACATATCACACCTCAGGAAAAGGCCGGTTTCACTTGGCAACTGCAAAGGAATCCTCGTGGTTCATGCTACATTCTGAAAGACACAGATTTCCCTATCCACTCAAGAGAAATCCCGATGCCTGAGCACCTATTCTAATGGAACCCAGAGGATGAAGTCACCACACGAAGGGGCACTCACACCCGGGGTGCATACTCTGGAAAGAGCCTCTGGTTCCAAGGACAACTCGACAAGTTGCCTGATACCCCATGAACAGCTCGAGAGGCAAGCGGTGTTCCATGCCTCTAACGTCGGGTTCAAAACCCCCGAAGAACTCGAGATCGATGTTTGAACAGAAGAAGAAGCCTGAGATTCCCGCCTCACCTCCAGATGAGACCCTTTTCAATGGCACTGAACCCAGGCGAATCCCAAGACAACCCTCTCAAATACACAGTATTACCCGTTCTCATAGGCACGAAGATAAGCTGCCAGAGATCACCGTCACAAGCCCAGGGAACCTAGGGTTTCTTACAGCAACTCGAGAAAAATCTTGAGATACCCCTTTCAACACGTCCTGAAGCCCGATTCCCCTGTCGTGAATGGAGAGACATCCCGGGCCCTCCTCGCTACTCCAATGGGAATGGACTTCCCTGGGGACAGAAAGAGGCTCCCTGAAGTCCCCGCCATTGCTCGAGAGAAACACCACACGTCGCGACGCAGCTCCAGAAACACCTTGAGATTCCCCGGACATGGCCACATGAGGCCATTCTTTTCCTCCATAGCCTAGACTGAAACCCCGAGTCCACTCTCAAAACTCCACTGAAGGCTTGATTGCCTTTTACTTATTTAAAACAATGGGCTTCAAGAGCTAGCCTTGTCGACTCGAGAGGAGAGAGGAGTTTTTTGTTACAACTAGAAACGTGGCCAGACTCCACGGCTGAAGCTTGAATGCACCCACAAGATACAGAGCGCCCCTGAAGCAGAACACGCAATTTTGGACACACACCTAGAAGACTACAAGAGGTCTCTTTGCCCTGTAGCACCGGGAGAGCAATCCCCAGCTCTCCCATGTCATTTGGAATGGAGAATGGTTTTCCCTGGGGCCACACGAGAGGCTCGCTGAGTTTCGGGTCGGAAACGGAGAATCACACCATAAGTTGAGAATAACCACGTGGTTGCCCAGTCATCGCCAGAGGAGACCATGTCCCGCTGCACCGAGTTGAGAGAAATACCACGAACCTATTGGATCATCGAAACGGAAATAGACAGCCTTGAGGAAACAGCAAATGTGGCCCAACATACTGGTCTCATTGGAGAGGAACACCGAGGTTCCTGGCACATCTCCTCTGAGCCCCTTCTTCCATCCTGATCTCGACATGAGGGTCAATCCCCCTGCTATGCCTGGAAAGGTATCCCGACCTTCCATCCCATCTCAGCAGAAGGCCCTTCTAGCTTGGAAACATGAGATGAAGCCTCGTGCTTCGTGCCACATTCCACAAGACACCGAATTTCCCGTCAACTCAAGAGAAGTCCCAATGCCTGCCCACCTTTTCCAATGGAACCCCGAGGATGAAGTCACCACACGAAATAGCACTGACACACTGGGTGCATTCCCCGAAAGTGCCTCTGGTTCCAAGGACAACTCGACAAGTGGCCTGACACTCCATGAACAACTCGAGAGGATAGCGGAGTTCCATGGCTTCACACAAGGCGAAGTCTAACTCCCTGATCAGAACCTCTAAGACCCGGAGACCGATGTCAAAACAGGAGAGGAAGCCTGAGATTCCCGCCTCAGCTCCAGATGTGGTCCTCTTCCATGGCACTGAACCCAGGGGTATCCCAAGACAACCCTCTCAACTGCACAGTATTCCCCATTCTCATAGGCACCAAGGGAAGCTGCCAGAGGTCATCGTTACAAGCCCAGGGAACCTAGGTATTCTTAACAGCACATCGAGAAACACCTCCAGATATCCAATTCAACCCTTCTTCAAGCCTGATTCCCCTGCCATGACTACAGAGCCATCCTGGGCTGTCCTCGCTACTACAATGGGCACTGGACTTCCCTGGGGACAGAAGAGAGGCTCCCTCAGTTCCCCGCCACAGCTCGAGAGAAACAGCACATGTCGAGACGCAGGTCCAGAAAACACCTTGAAATTCCCCGGACATCGCCACATGAGGCCATTCTTTTCCTCCATAGCCTAGAGAGAAACCCCGAGTCCACTCTCAAAACTCCACGGAAGGCTTGATTGCCTTTTACTTATTTAAAACAAAGGGCTTCAAGATCTAGCCTTGTCGATTCGAGAGGAGAGAAGAGTTATTTGTTTCAACTAGAAACGTGGCCAGACTCCACGGCTTAAGCTTGAATGCACTCACGAGATACATAGCGCCCCTGAAGCGGAAAACGGATTTTCTGGACACACGCCTAGAAGACTGGAAGAGGTCTCTTTGCCCTGCAGCGCCTGGAGAGCAATCCCCAGCTCTCCCACGCCATTTGGAATGGAGATTGGTCTTCCCTGGGGCCACACGAGAGGCTCGCTGAGTTCCGGGTCATAACTCGAGAATCCCGCCGAAAGTCGCGAATAACAACGTGGTTGCCCAGTCATCGCCAGAGGAGGCCATGTCCCGCTGCACGGAGTTGAGAGAAATACCACGAACCCATTGGATCATGAATACGGAGATAGACAGCCTTGAGGAAACAGCAAATGTGGCCCAACATACTGGTCTCATTGGAGAGGAACACCGAGGTTCCTGGCACAATCTCCTCTGAGCCCCTTCTTCCATCCTGATCTCGACATGAGGGTCAATCCCCCTGCTATGCCTGGAAAGGGATCCCGACCTTCCATCAAACATCAGCAGGAGGCCTTTCTCACTTGGAAACCCGAGAGGAAGCCTCGCGGTTCGTGTCACATTCCGAAAGACACTGATTTCCCGGGCCACTGAAGACAAGTCCCAATGCCTGTGCACCTTGTCCAATGGAATACCGAGGATGAAGTCACCAAACGAAGTAGCACTGCAACACTGGGTCCATCCTCCCAAAAGAGCCTCTGATTCCAAGGACAACTTGACAAGTGGCCTGACACTCCATGAACACCTCGAAAGGAAAGCGGAGTCCCGTGCCTTCACACAAGGCGAGGCCTAACTCCCTGTTCAGAACCCCCAAAGACCCCGAGATCGATTTCAGAACAGGAGAGAAAGCCTGAGATTCCAGCCTCGACACCAGATGTGGCCCTCTTCCATGGCACTGAACCCAGGGGAATCCCAAGGCAACCCTCTCAACTGCACAGTATTCCCTATTCTCATAGGTACCAAGGAAAACTGCCAGAGGTCACTAACACAATCCTAGGGAATATATGAATTCTTACTGCAACTCGAGAAACATCTCGAGATACTCCTTTCAACACGTGTTGAACCCCGATTCCCCTGCCATTAATCGGGAAACATCCCAGGCTGTCCTCGATGCTCGAGTCGGGACTGGACTTCCCTGGAGACACAAGAGAGGCTCCCTGAGCTCCCTGTCGTAGCTCGAGAGAAACGCCACACGTCGAGTTGCAGCTCGAGAAAACACCATGAGATTACCCCCAACATGAACATATGAGGCACTTCTTTTCCTGCAGGGCCTAGAAAGCAACACCGAGTCCTCTCTCAAAACTCCACAGAAGGCTTGATTCCCTTTGTTTAACACAATGGGCTTCAAGAGCTAGCCTTGGCCACTCGATAGGAGAGGACAACTCGACAAGAGGCCTGACACTCCATGAACACCTCAAGAGGATAGCGCAGTTCCGTGGCTCCACAGAAGGCGAGGTCTAATTCCGTGATCAGATCCCCCGAAGACTGGAGAACGATGTCAGAACAGGAGAGGTAGCCCGAGATTCCCGCCTCACCTCCAGATGTGGCCCTCTTCCATGGCACTTAACCCAGGGGTATCCCAAGACAACCATCTCAACTGCACAGTATTCCCCATTCTCATAGGCAACAAGGGAAGCTGCCAGAGGTCACCGTCACAGGGCCAGAGAACATAGGGATTCTTACCGCACATCGAGAAACACCTCGAGATATCCCCTTCAACACTTCTTGAAGCCCGATTCCCCTGCCATGACTAAAGAGCCATCCTGGGCCGTCCTCGCTACTACAATGGGCACTGGACTTCCCTGGGGACAGAAGAGAGGCTCCCTCAGTTCCCCGCCACAGCTCGAGAGAAACAGCACATGTCGAGACGCAGCTCCAGAAAACACCTTGAGATTCCCCGGACATCGCCACATGAGGCCATTCTTTTGCACCATAACTGAGAGAGAAACCCCAAGTCCACTCTCAAAACTCCACTGAAGGCTTGATTGCCTTTTACTTATTTAAAACAGTGGGCTTCAAGAGCTAGCCTTGTTGACTCGAGAGGAGACAGAAGTTCTTTGTTTCACCTAGAAACGTGGCCAGACTCCACGGCTGAAGCTTGAATGCACCCCGAGATACATAGCGCCCCTGAAGCGGAATACGGAATTTCTGGACAAACGACTAGAAGACTAGAAGAGATCTCTTTGCGCTGCACCGCCTGGAGAGCAATCCCCAGCTCTCCCATGCCATTTGGAATGGAGATTTGTCTTCCCTAGGGCCACACGAAAGGCTCGCTGAGTTCCGGCTCTTAACTCGAGAATCCCGCCGTAAGTCGAGAATAACCACGTGGTTGCCCACTCATCGCCAGAGGAGGCCATGTCCCGCTGAACCGAGTTGAGACAAATACCACGAACCCATTGGATCATTGAAACAGAAATAGACAGCCTTGAGGAAACAGCAAATGTGGCCCAACATACCGGTCTCATTGGAGAGGAACACCGAGGTTCCTGGCACAATCTCCTCTGAGCCCCTTCTTCCATCCTGATGTCGACATGAAGGTCAATCCCACTGCTATGCCTGGAAAGGGATCCGAACCTTCCATCAAACCTCAGCAGGAGGCCGTTCTCATTTGGAAACTTGAGAGGAAGCCTCGTGGTTTATACCACATTCCGAAAGACACCGATTTCCACGTCCACTCAAGACAAGTCCCAATGCCTGTGCACCTTGTCCAATGGAACACCGAGGATGAAGTCACCACACGAAGTAGCACTGACAAACTGGGTGCATACTCCCAAAAGAGCCTCTGGTTCCAAGGACAACTCGAAAAGTGGCCTGAAACTCCATGCACACCTCGAGAGGAAAGCGGAGTTCCGTGACTTCACACAAGGCGAGGCTTTACTCCCTGTTCATAACCCCCAAAGACCCCGAGATCGATTTCAGAACAGGAGAAGAAGCCTGAGATTCCCACCTCGACACCAGATGTGGCCCTCTTCCATGGCACATAACCCAGGGGAATCCCAAGGCAACACTCTCAACTGCACACTATTCCCCATTCTCATAGGCACCAAGGAAAACTGCCAGAGGTCACCGACACAAGACCAGGGAACATATGGATTCTTACTGCAACTCGAGAAACACCTTGAGATACCTCCTTCAACACGTGTTGTAGCCCGATTCCCCTGCCATGAATTGGGAGACATCCCGAGCCATCCTCGCTGCTCAAGTGGGAAATGGACTTCCCTGGGGACACAAGAGAGGCTCCCTGAGCTCCCCGTCGTAGCTCGAGAGAAACATCACACGTCGAGTTGCAGCTCGAGAAAACACCATGAGATTCCCCCCGACATTGACCTATCAGGCACTTATTTTCCGGCAGGGCCTAGAAAGCAACCCCGAGTCCTCTCTTAAAAACCCACAGAAGGCTTGATTCCCTTTGGTTAACACAATGGGCTTCAAGAGCTAGCCTTGGCCACTCCGGACGAGAGGGGGATAGTTCGTTTCAAAACGAGACGATGTCAGATGCCCCTGCTGAAACTTGAATGCAATCAGGAGATACCAAGAGCCCCAGAAGGGGAACACAGAGTTTCTGAACACAGGCTAAGAGGAATAGAAGAGGTCTCTTTGGCCTGCAGCGACTCCAGAGCAATCCCCAGCTCTGCCACGCCATTTGGAATGGACATTGGTCTTCCCTGGGGCCACATGAGTGGCTCCCTGAGTTCTAGGTGGAAACTCGAGAATCCCGTCGTAAGTCAATAATAACCACGTGGTTGCACAGTCAGCGCCAAATTTAGCCATTTACCACTGGAGCCTGTAGAAACAAATCCCACGAACCCACAGGATCATCGAAACGGAACTAGTCAGCCTTCATGAAACTTCAAATATGGCCCAACGTAGGGGTCTCATTGGAGAAGAACACCAAGGTTCCAGCACAACTTCCTCTGAGCCCCTTCTTCCCTCTTAATGTTCACATGAGGGTCGGTCCCACTGCTTTGTCTGGAAAGGGATACCGACCTTCCAGTCCCACCTCAGGAGGAGGCCGGTCTCAAGTGGCAACAGCAGAGGAACCCTCGTGGTTCGTGCCACATTTCGAAAGACACCGATTTCCCCGTCCACTCAGGAGAAATTCCGATGCCTGAGCACCTTTTCCAATGAAATCCAGAGGATGAAGTCACCACACAAAGGGGCACTCACACACGGGGTGCATATTCCCGAAAGAGCCTCAGGTTCCAAGGACAACTCAACAAGTGGCCTGATATCCCATGAACACCTCGAGAGGCAAGTGGCGTTCTATGCCTCTAACATCCTGTTCAAAACCCCCAAAGACTCCGAGATCCATGTCTGAACAGAAGACGAAGCCTGAGATTCCCGCCTCACCTCCAGATGAGACCTTTTTCAATGGCACTGAACCCAGACGAATCCCAAGAGAACCCTCTCAAGTGCACAGTATTACCCCTTCTCATAGGCATGAAGGCAAGTGCCAGAGGTCACAGTCAGAATCCCAGGGAACATAGAGTTTCTTACAGCAGCTCGAGAAACACATTCAGGTACCCCCTTCATCACGTCCTGAAGCCCGATTACCCTGCCGTGAATGGAGAGCCATCTCGGGCCCTCATAGCTACTACAATGGGGGCTGGACTTCCCTGGGGACACAAGAGAGGCTAACTGAGGTCCTCGTCGTAGCTCGAGAGAAATGCCAAACGTCGAGCCTCAGCTCGACTAAACACCATGAGATTCTCCTGACATCGCCACATGAGGCCCTTCTTTTCCTGCAGGGCCTAGAGAGCAGACCCGAGTCCTCTCTCAAAACTCCACAGAAGGCTTGATTGCCTTTCTTTTAACACAATGGGTTTCCAGAGCTTGCCTTGGCCACTCGAGAGGAGAGAGGAGTTCTTTGTTTCAACTAGAAACAAGGCCTGATTCCCCGGCTGAAGCTTGAATGCAACCCCAGGAACCCTAGCGCCCCTGAAGGGGAACACGGAGTTTTTGGACACACGCCTCGAGACTAGAAGAGGTCTTTTTGACCTGCAGCGACTCGAGAGCATTCCCCAGCTCTCCCACACAATTTGGAATGGAGATTGTTCTTCCCTGGCACCACACAAGAGGCTGGCTGAGTTCCGGGTCGTAACTCAAGAATCCCGACGTAAGTCGATAATAATCACGTGGTTGCCCAGTCATCGCCAGAGGATGCCATGTCGCACTGAACTGAGTTGAGAGAAATACCACGAACCCATTGGATCATCGAAACGGAAACAGACAGCCTTGAGAAAACAGCAAATG
>SJYM01004679.1:19815-31731 GCA_006410775.1 Tragelaphus imberbis | reverse complement strand
AAAAAAAAAAAAAAAGGAAACCCTGTACCCTCTGAGCAGTCACCATCCACCTGCTACTAATGCCAAGACCCTAGCCCCTGTAACCACTAGTTTCCTTTCTGTGTCTATGGATTTGGTTATTTTGGATGTCTCATATTCTCTCTTTCCCACAGGACTACTGGTTCTAGGAGTTCATGAATCAGCCCTCGTTAGCAACATGTTCACAAGCTTGAACATTTTGGTCCTCAGCTTCATCATCGTCTCTGGCTTCATTAAGGGAGACCTGCACAACTGGAAGCTCACGGAACAGGACTACTCATTGACCACATTGAACACATCTGGATACAGTGACATCTCTCGGTTAGGAGGGTCCTCTTAGCCAGCTCTTGCATGTGGATGGTGCAGAGCTGGGAATATGGTGGAGACTAAAGAGACCTGGGCTGATGGATCCAGGGGATGGGAATCCTGGAGCCCAGCACTTGTGGTATTAAGGGAGGAGCCCAGAAGAGGTAACTGAACTCACCTCACCCACCTTCTTTCTTGTTCCTTCTCTCACCATAGCTCGGGCCCTCTGGGTTCTGGAGGGTTTATGCCCTTTGGCTTTGAAGGGATTCTTCATGGAGCAGCGACATGTTTCTATGCCTTTGTTGGCTTTGATGTCATTGCCACTACAGGTAACATGGTCACTGTGTGTCCTATCGAGGGTCTGGGCAGGTAGGGCTGTCCTTGGGCATAGGGATTGGGAGAAGGTTAGACTGCTTTTGGAGATGCAAGAAGGAAGGGGATTTTGTGCTTTCATTCCAGTGTCTTTCTTGACTCAATAATGCACCCATCTTGCAGGGGGTGAAGTCCAAAATCCTCATCGTTCCATCCCCTTGGGCATCGTGATTTCACTCTCCATCTGCTTTTTGGTGTGTTTTGGTGTCTCGGCGGCACTCACTCTCATGGTGCCCTACTACCAGATTCAGCTTGAGAGCCCCTTGCCGAAGGCTTTTCTCCACGTTGGGTGGGGCCATGCCAGATATGTGGTGGCTGTTGGCGCCCTCTGTGCACTTACGTTCAGGTCAGTGTCTTGGTTTTCTCCCCATCCACTGTCAGATGCTCGGATATCCCAGCCCTTGGGATTGAGAGACAAGTGGGAAGGACATCTTGCTCCTTATAGACTAGGGAGCAGAAACCGCTGTCTGCCCTGCTTCTGCACGTCCTCACATGTGTTTCCATTTTCTTTTCCAGTCTCCTGGGTACCATGTTCCCCATGCCTCGGTTGATCTACGCAATGGCAGAGGATGGGCTCCTTTTCCAGGGACTTGCTCGGATCTATACCCGCACAGGCACCCCCATCCTGGCCATCATATTTGCTGGAAGTCTTGCAGGTTAAAAACAACAACAACAACAAATCCACTCTGTCCTTGATCAATTTTCTAGACTTGTATATTTCCTCTGGTTCTCACTCTCTCCATCCATCTTGTTTGTTCCCTCATTCCAGGGGTCATGACTTTACTCTTTGAGCTCAGTGATCTTGTGGACCTCGTGTCAACTGCGATGCTGCTTGCTTACTCCCTGGTGGCATTTTCTGTCCTTGTCCTCAGGTGAGACTCCAGTATAGTTTGACTGGGGTCGGGGGAGAGAGATCTTTGGTTTGTCCAAGATTCATGGGGAGATAATCCTTTTCCGCCTTCCGTGCTCCCTTCTAAATGTCCTGCTATCATTAAGTTGGGAAAGATTAGATTGTCTGATGTTGGATGAGTAGGGGCTGCTATGAATATTGACTTAATATTTCTACTTCAGGTATCAGCCAGACCAGAACTTAAGCGACAATGAGGCAACAGAGGAGGAAATTGATATTTCTCTGCTAGAAGCAAGTCATTTTGAACCTGGGCCTGAAGCAAGAACCTCAAACATTCTAAAGAGTCTCTGGTGCCCCAGTAACACCATTCCCACTCTGAAATCTGGGCAGATTGTCTATTCATGTGCCTTCCTGCTTGGTTAGTGTTGGGATTTCTCATTGGTTGTATTCTGAAATTAACAGAATGGGGAGGGCAGATCATGTGGGGAAGTTGAGGAAGAATCAAGGTAGGATGGCCCTTCATGAGGTGGACAGTTTCAGAGATGGGTGTGACCTGAGGTCCTGACGTCTTTGTCTTCTGGGTCCAGCCTGTTCTCCTCCACCTTGACCCTTGCAGTTCTCCTGCTGCCCATCCTGAGCCTGGTCCTGGCCCAGTGGCCCAGCCAGGTGTTCTCTGGAGACCCCGTGCTCACAACAGTGGCTGTGCTGCTGCTGCTGCTCATCACTGGGGTCACGGCCATCATCTGGAGGCAGCCCCAGAGCCCCTCTCCTGTTTACTTCAAGGTAAGTGACTTTATGTGCCCAGAGTGTCCACCTTGAGTGAATGAAGTCAGCCTGCTTTGAGGCCTAAACATCTCTGTCAGACCAAGGAGCAAGGGGAGTTGCTAAAACCCATGGACACTTCTCTGCTCCACACTCAGTGTTTCACATACACAATCTCAGGAGGCACTGAACTCACAGCCTGAATAGGATTGTGGTCACCCTACCCATACAGGGCAGCGTCTCCCTCTCAGACGTCTGGGCTGTGTTCAGGGATGAACTGACTCTGCCCACAGGTCCCTGCTCTGCCTGTCCTCCCACTGGTCAGCATCTTTGTGAACGTTTACTTGATGATGCAGATGGACACTGGGACCTGGACCCTATTTGGCATTTGGATGGGGATCGGTAAGTGGCTTCCTTGGAAAATAAGACCTCCTGAGGGACTGAATCAAATCACCTTCCTACTACTTCTCCCCTTCTGTTAGACATCATAAAAGGAGGCCCGTTGGGCATTTGTAAGTGAAAAGAGTGCCAACTTTTCTTTCTCACTGTCTCATTTGCCTACTAGGATTCGCCATATACTTTGGATATGGGATCAGACACAGCCTGGAGAACAATGAGCCACAGCCACCAGCCTCCACCTCGCAGACTTGACAAAAACATTCCTAGTGATGAATGGTCTTAACCACAGGAAACAGATGCTGTGTGGAATCCTTCTATGCACTGGAGGTATCTTGTGGTTCAAGGGGCATTTTGAGCCTCTATGGAGCTTGAGGTTGGAATGCACTTAGAGCCCTGTGTTCATTGGTAGTGGACAAAATGGCTTCAGAGTTGTATAATTTTAAATTTTCAAAGCTTGGTATGCATGCAGAAAAGTGCATGCTTCACGAGTTGAAAGATGCGTTTTCACAAAGAAAGTACAACAATGGAAACATCGACCTGAAGAACTAATAAAATATTAATGGGCACATGAGAAACCGTTTCTTGTGCCTCATTTCCAGTGAAAACACAGATGGTGATCTGGGAAGGAAATGAAGGTAACTATATATTGTGTCAAGTGTTACACCCCAAATATTAGGACACAAATAGGTTGAAAGTAAGAAGAAGGGAACATATACACTATGCCAATAGTAACATAAGAAACCTAAGATAGCTATATTAATATAAGAAAGAGTAGAATTTAAGAAAAAATAATAACAGATAAAGTAAATCATTCAGTAATGATACAGGGAAAAAATGTTCATTTTTATGTTTTCCCCCAGCTTTATTGAGATATAGTGTAGCATTGTATAAATGATCATTTTTCTTTACTCTTGTTGCAGAACCTTAGAATTACACAGTAAAGTTGATGAGGAAAAGTTCTTAATTGACGAAAAAAAAGGAAAAAACCCCACAACATCTGCATTGCTAGAGGAAGGGAAATGGAATGAGAGGTAATGGTTGGTTGATATATGCTTATAGTTGGGTGGAACTAAGAGATAGAAAGTGAACCTGGAAAGTCAAGATAAAAAGTGATCACTGCAGACAGAAAGCTTGAAATTGAGATTACACACTTGGACAATGTTGGTAATAATGAAGCATACGATTTTTTGTGGGAATGAAAAACTGAAGTAGAGTGAAGGGGAGATAAAGGTCAAGAAACTGAACAGCAAAATTGTTAACTGAATTAAAATATAAATGGAGGAGGATTAACAGAAATAGAAATATCACTGTTTTGCAAGTTCTAATGAAATGACAGTCTTAGGACACAGTTAAAGTGGAGACTGACTTTGCTAGATGAAACTTTGGTGGAACAGGTTGACATCACCTGATTATCATTCTACCCTTCCTGGTGTGGGACAACCAAACGCCAATAAAGAACACCTCCTGGAACACAGCCCTGACGAAAAGTTGAATCAGAATATAATCAAGCTTTTGGATTAACTACCAGCTCATACGAGACATAAGGGACAGATTCATATTTCAACTGAAAACACAGTCAGCAAAAACTGGAATGTGGGCAGTTCTCCAGGAAAGAAAATGATGCACTCTCTGTAATATTAGTAGAGGGAATTCCTTGGTGGTCCAGTGGTGAGGACTCTGCTTCCTCACAGAACTGCGGGGGCTCAGGTTCCATCCCTGGTCAGGGAACTAAGATCCAGTGAGCTGTGAAGTGCAGCCAATAAAATAAAATAAATTGGTATGGCCCAAACAAGAGATTCATTAATTAATTCAGAAAGGTCACTCATACAGGCATATCTTGGAAATATTGCGGGTTGGGTCCAGACCACCTGAATAAAAAGAATTGGCAATGAAAGGAGACATCATTTTTTAAGTTTCCCTGTGCATGTAGAAGTTATGTTATACTACACTCTAAGTGAGAAATCAGTTCAGTTCAGTCGCTCAGTTGTGTTCAACTCTTTGCGACCCCATGGACTGCAGCACACCAGGCCTCCCTGTCCATCACCAACTCCTAGAGTCCACCCAAACTCATGTCAATTGAGTCATTGATGCCATCTAACCATCTCATCCTCTGTCGTCCCCTTCTCCTCCTGCCTTCAATCTTTTCCAGCTTCAGGGTCTTTTCAAATGAGTCAACTTTTCACATCAGGTGGCCAAAGGATTGCAATTTCAGCTTCAGCATCAGCCCTTCCAATGAACACCCAGGACTGATCTCCTTTAGGATGGACTGGTTGGATCTCCTTGCAGTCCAAGGGACTCTCAAGAGTCTTCTCCAACACCACAGTTCAAAAGCATCAATTTTTGGTGCTCAGCTTTCTTTATAGTCCAATCCTCACATGCATACATGACTACTGCAAAAACCATAGCCTTGACTAGATGGACCTTTGTTGGCAAAGAAATGTCTCTGCTTTTTAATATGCTGTCTAGGTTGGTCATAACTTTCCTTCCAAATAGTAAGCATCTTTTAATTTTATGGCTGCAGTCACCATCTGACTGCAGATGATTTTGGAGCCCCCAAAAATAAAGTCAATCAGTGTTTCCACTGTTTCCCCATCTATTTCCCATGAAGTGATGGGACCAGATGCCATGATCTTAGTTTTTTGAATGTTGAACTTTAAGCCAACTTTTCCCTCTCCTCTTTTACTTTCATCAAGAGACTATTAGGTTCTTCTTCACTCTCTGCCATAAGTGTGGTGCCATCTCCATATCTGAGGTTATTGATATTTCTCCTGGCAATCTTGATTCCAGCTTGTGCTTTATCCAGCACAGCGTTTCTCATGATGTACTCTGCATATAAGTTACATAAGCAGGGTGACAATATATAGCCTTGACATACTCCTTTCCCTATTTGGAACCAGTCTGTTGTTCCATGTCCAGTTCTAACTGTTGCTTCTTGACCTGCATACAGATTTCTCAAGAGGCAGGTCAGGTGGTCTGGTATTCCCATCTCTTTCAGAATTTTCCACAATTTATTGTGATCCACACCGTCAAGGCTTTGGCATAGTCAATAAAGCAGAAATAGATGTTTCTCTGGAACTCTCTTGCTTTTTCAGTGATCCAGCAGATGTTAGCAGTTTGATCTCTGGTTCCTCTGCCTTTTCTAAAACCAGCTTGAACATTAGAAAGTTTACAGTTCATGTATTGCTGAAGCCTGGCTTGCAGAATTTTGAGCATTACTTTGCTAGCATGTGAGATGAGTACAATTGTGCAGGAGTTTGATCATTCTTTGGCATTGCCTTTCTTTGGGATTGGAATGAAAACTGATCTTTTCCAGTCCCATGGCCACTGCTGAGTTTTCCAAATTTGCTGGCATATTGAGTGCAGCACTTTCACAGCATCATCTTTCAGGATTTGGAATAGCTCAACTGGAATTCCATCACCTCCACCAGCTTTGTTTGTACTGATGCTTTCTAAGGCCCACTTGACTTCACGTTTCAGAATGTCTGGCTCTAAGTGAGTGATCACACCATCGTGATTATCTGGGTCATGAAGATCATTTTTGTACAGTTCTTCTGTGTGTTCTTGCCACCTCTTCTTAATATCTTCTGCTTCTGTTAGGTCCATTTCTAACATTTCTGTCCTTTATTGTTCCCATCTTTCATGAAATGTTCCCTTGGTATCTCTAATTTTCTTGAAGAGATCTCTAGTCTTTCCCATTCTCTTGTTTTCCTCTATTTCTTTGCATTGATCGCTGAGGAAGGCTTTCTTATTTCTCCTTGCTATTCTTTTGAACTCTGCATTCAAATGGGTATATCTTTCCTTTTCTCCTTTGCTTTTCACTTCTCTTCTTTCCTCAGCTATTTGTAAGGCCTCCTCAGACAGCCATTTTGCATTTCTTTTTCTTTTTCTTGGGGATGGTCTTGATCCCTGTCTCCTGTACAATGTCACGAACCTCCATCCATAGTTCATCAGGCACTCTGTCTACCAGATCTAGTCCCTTAAATCTATTTGTCACTTACACTGTCTAATCATAGGCATTTGATTTAGGTCATACCTGAATGGCCTAGTGGTTTTCCCCATTTTCTTCAATTTAAGTCTGAATTTGACAATAAGGAGTTCATGATCTGAGCCATAGTCAGCTCCCGGTCTTGTTTTTGCTGACTGTATAGAGCTTCTCCATCTTTGGCTGCAAAGAATATAATCAATCTGATTTCAGTGTGAGAAATAACAATCTGTAAAAAAAAATTACTGTACATACATATATTTAAAAATATTTTTTTCCTAAGATATGGTGAACATTAACTGACAATGCAGTGGCCACAAATCCTCAATTTGTAAAAAACGCAGCATTGGTAAAAAGTGAAGTATGTGTGTACATGTATAATCAATATGCATAAAGTATGTACCCATATAAGATACATGGATTAGAACTGGTCATGGAACAACAGACTGGTTCCAAATAGGAAAAGGAGTACGTCAAGGCTGCATATTGTCACCATGTTTATTTAACTTATATGCAGAGTACATCATGAGAAATGCTGGACTGGAAGAAACACAAGTTGGAATCAAGATTGCCGGGAGAAATATCAATAACCTCAGATATGCAGATGACACCACTCTTATGGCAGAAAGTGAAGAGGGGCTAAAAAGCCTCTTGATGAAAGTGAAAGTGAAGAGTGAAAAGGTTGGCTTAAAGCTCAACATTCAGAAAACAAAGATCATGGCATCTGGTCCCATCACTGCATGGGAAATAGATGGGGAAACAGTGGAAACAGTGTCAGACTTTGTTTTTCTGGGCTCCAAAATCACTGCAGATGGTGACTGCAGCCATGAAATTAAAAGACGCTTACTCCTTGGAAGGAAAGTTATGACCAACCTAGATAGCATATTCAAAAGCAGAGACATCACTTTGCCAACAAAGGTTCGCCTAGTCAAGGCTATGGTCTTTCCTGTGGTCATGTATGGATGTGAGAGCTGGACTGTGAAGAAGGCTGAGCGCCGAAGAATTGATGCTTTTGAACTGTGGTGTTGGAGAAGACTCTTGAGAGTCCCTTGGACTGCAAGAAGATCCAACCAGTCCATTCTGAAGGAGATCAATCCTGGAATTTCTTTAGAAGGAATGATGCTAAAGCTGAAACTCCAGTATTTTGGCCACCTCATGCGAAGAGTTGACTCATTGGAGAAGACTCTGATGCTGGGAGGGATTGAAGGCAGGAGGAGAAGGGGACAACAGAGGATGAGATGGCTGGATGGCATCACTGACTTGATGGGTGTGAGTCTGGGTGACCTCCGGGAGCTGGTGATGGACAGGGAGGCCTGGCGTGCTGCGGTTCATGGGGTCGCAAAGAGTCGGACACGACTGAGTGACTGATCTGATCTGATCTGATCTTGCTTGTTTCACTCCAAAAAAATGTTAAGACCTACTTAGTTAAAGGAGACAACTGGAGCCTGACTGCAAGTCTTCCCAAAGCACCAGGTCCAGACCAGGTGTCAGGCAAATTCTCCTGAGAAGAAATGGGATCTAGGGGACTTCCCTGGTGGTCCAGTGGATAAGAATCCACCTGCCAATCGGAAGACACAGATTCAGTCCCAGAAAAGTTCCCCATGCTTTGAAGCAGCTAAGCCTGTGTCCACAACTACTGAGCCTGCACTCAAGAGCCCAGAAGCCACTGAAATCAGCAGCCCACGAGCCCCAACTGGAGAGTAACCCCTGCTCCCCACAAATAGAGAGAATCCACATGCAACAGTGGAGACCCAGCACAGCCAAAATCACAATAAATAAAGGAAATGATAGAAATGAGGTCTCCTTTTTCTACTAATGATCAGGTTGTCACCCCTCTAACTCCTATCTGGGCTGGTCACACCTGCATTAACAGGATGTGATGCTAAAAGCTCAGCCTCTCTGAACACCAGTGTAGAGTCCAACCTCAGAGGCAGAGTTTTGGGTGGAGGAGGAAAGAACAGTTTTATGCTTTGCCAGGCCCAGGGGACAGAGCAGGCTCCTGCCATTGAAACTGAGTCCCAACCCAGGTGAGTTCAGTGAGGAGTTTTGTGGCAACTTTTCAAGGGAAGTATTGCTGACAGATCAGGGTGTGTGCAGGGTCCCAGGCGGTAGGTCTCCTAATCTTCAGGAAGATTAAAATTTAAAAGGCCTCTGGTCCCTTTAGTTTTGCCTCAGGTGGTTTCGCAGCAGCTCCTTCCATGATTCAGTTCAGTTCAGTGCAATTCCTCAGTCGTGTTCAACTCTGCAACCCCATGGATTGCAGCACACCAGGCCTCCCTGTCCATCACCAACTCCTGGAGTCTACCCAAACTCATGTCCACTGAGTCAGTGATGCCGTCCGACCATCTCATCCTCTGTCGTCCCCTTCTCCTCCCGCCTTCAATCTTTCCCAGCATCAGGGTCTTTTCAAGTGAGTCAGCGCTTCACATCAGGTGGCCAAAGTATTGGAGTTTCAGATTCTGTGAGCAGCAACTGCTTGAAGCTGCCCTTTGGAACTTAGAGCAGGTCATGGAAGCTGGCGTCTGGATACAAGAAACAAGGGACAGAAATGAACTTACTTACAGATCAGAAGGAGACTCACAGACTTAGGAAATGAATATCGCCAAGGGAAGCGATAGCTAGGGACTTTGGGAGGTCATGTATACACTGTTATATTTAAAATGGAAAAGCAACAAGGACCTATTGTAAACACAGGGAACTCTGCTGAGTGTTGGGTGCAGCCTGGATGGGACAGGACCCTGGGGGAGAATGGATGCATGTACATGTGTGACTGAATCCCTTCACTGTTGACCTGAAACTACCACATCATTACTTGGCTGCACCCCAATACAAAATGTTTTGAGTATTAAAAAATTCTTTTAAAAAAGAAACAGGAGACAGAAAAAAAGCCTCCATGTCCGGGAGCCCTATATGGTCCTGAGGTAGGAGCTAGTGGGCTCCAGGCTGGGCATTTACAATTAGACTTCTGTTTATATTTCCTAAGGAAGGAGGCAGGTGGGCTCTAGGCTAGATAGTTACAAGCAGCCTCCTGTTGGCTCTTCAAGATGGAAATGACAAGAACAGAGTGAGTAGCTGGACTTTGTCTCCTGTGGACACTTTCAGGCAACAATTGTGGCAGGGCCAAACCCTCTTTGATTTAGAGGTCAAGAGTGACAGATTTTCCAGCCTTGTGGCCAGGGAGACACAGCACATGTTGAGGGTCAGAGAGGAGGAGGGCATCCCCCCCATAACAGGAAGTGCCAGGACCCACGCCGTCCCATGGCCTCCAGGCTGGAATCTGTCTTGGAAAAAAGTTGTGCAAGCCAGTGGGTGAGGGTCCTAGGGCGGGTCAGTTGTGTTAAAAGAAAGCAGATAATTGGCTAAAGATAAACAACCCCAGAACTGCCCTTATGGATGAGTTTACTGACTTTGTTGGGTTACAGGGCTCCCCCTCCTGGGAGGACGCCCACACTCTTTCTCTCCAGGTGTGTATCTCTGCCTTGCTTCTGTCTTAACTGAACAAACTTCCTCTGAATGCTCTCTCACTGTCGTGCTGTGTCTCTAATAATACACTTTGTACCTGTTTTCTATTAAAAAAAATTTTTCCTCCTTGAGAAATGCATTTTTCAGTGGAGGCAAGAGTCAGGGGAACCTTGTCTCTAGCCTCTGGCCCCTGGTGGACGAGCGGCTAGGAGTCCTGGTTTTCCCCCAGGCCAGCCAGGTTCAATACCCGCGCACAGAGCTAAGCCACTGCTCACGGCTGACTCTCTCCGAGAACATCTGATGATGAAACCCAGGATCTCATGGGAAACCACAGGTCTCCCCAAACTGCTGGTTGGAGACCTCTGAGTCTCTCTCCTGTGACAACTTGCTTGCTCTCATTCTCTGCTTCCAAGATGCACAGGTTTCCATCTAGATCCGCTCAGTGAAGGAGCGCAAGTTCTATTTTCCTCTGTCCCCTCTTCCTCTGTCTCTTGCTCTCCTTGAACCACAACTCCCCGTGTGTCCTCAG
This sequence comes from Tragelaphus imberbis, assembly GCA_006410775.1. Lineage (NCBI taxonomy): Eukaryota > Metazoa > Chordata > Mammalia > Artiodactyla > Bovidae > Tragelaphus > Tragelaphus imberbis. Next base: position 21,051 of record SJYM01004679.1, on the reverse strand, counting down.
CCCAGCAGTGCATCCTCATCAACATTGCCAGCCATGTGCAGGGACTCCTCGTTGGCACCATCAGCATATTGCTCCCTGCTACACATCACACTTTATTTCCTAGGGGTGGTAGGAAAATTACATCCCCCGGGCCCTCCAGTATATTTCTTCTCAAGCAGCCCACCAGAACACACACTGTGCCTTTCTCTCTTTTCATTCTGTGATTTTTCTTTTCTACTTTACTTGAGAAGACCCAGGTTCGATCGCTGGGTTGGAAGATCCCTGGAGAAGAGAATGGAAACTCACTCAAGTGTTCTTGCCTGGAAAATTCCATGAATAGAGAAGCCTAGCAGGCTATAGTCCATGGCCTGGCAAAGAGTTGGACAGAACTGAGTGATTAACACTTTTATTTCCAAGGTTTCTTTTTCAACTAAGCTTTAAGTCCCCTTCAACTTTACCTTAGATGCCACACAAACAAATACAAAGCTGTCAGACATAATTCTGGTTACTTTTTGAGAGTGTTTTAAGTCACAGCAGTAACCCAGCTACTTTGTCAATTGCATTGCAATCAAATTTTAAATGTGAAAACCTCTAGAGACTATTTAATTAATTGATTTAATATTTGGCTGTGTCTGGTCTTTGTCGCTGCGGGCTGGCTTTCTCTATTTGTCTGAGCGGGGGCGGCTCTCCAGTTGCAGCTTACAGGCTTCCCTTGTGGTCATGTCTCTCTGCGGAACCCTGACTCAGGGTGCAGGCTTCCGTGGTTGTGGTGCATAGGCTTCGTTGCACAACAGCATGTGGAAGCTTCCGGTTCAGGGATCCAACTGCATTTTCAGGTGGATTCTTTACCCCTGGACTCAGCAGGAAAGTTTATAGTCAGACTTTAAATACGACTTGCTGTTGGGAGCCGATTTGGATTAGCGCTCCGCCCATGACAAAGGTCATGAGGAAGGAGGCTTGGCACACACAAGGGCGAGATCGAGCCTCAGGAGCCCCTTGGAGGTTCTCGAGCATCTACCCCCCAAAAAGCCGGAGTCTGCCTACTTGCTGTTTTGTGCTCTCGCCTACACCTCTGACTTTACAGGGGTCTGTCCCCCACTACCTTTCTCTGAAAAAAGAGCTAACTTACAGCTCCAGTTAATAATTCCTGGGTGTGACAGTGTTTCAGCCTACAAACTCCTTTTGGAAATCCTCTAGCCTGCCTGAATAGGTTTTTCCGGCCACATGTGATTGTTTAGAGCCTCCCAACTGTGAGAG
>SJYM01004678.1:51273-67253 GCA_006410775.1 Tragelaphus imberbis | reverse complement strand
GTGTAAGAGGGTTCCCTTTTCTCCACACCCTCTCCAGCATTTATTGCTTGTAGACTTTTAGATCGCAGCCATTCTGACTAAAACCAGTTTTCTTTTTGATAAATCATAAGTCTCCATTTCTTAATCCAGCATCTTTCTTCATATTAGGGAAACTTTGAAGCTGTTCAAACGTTGTTGGCAGAGAAATGAATATCAGCTCTAGTAACAGTCATTAGGGGTGCTTACAAGAGGGAAATTCATTACAGCTTTCCTCCTCCATCTTTTTTTAAGCACACTAGGAAGTTCAGACAAAAATTGTGAATTGTTAATTAACCTTCTTGCAGTTTCGAATAAGTCCAAGCAGAGACACCTTTCTAGGTAAGGTTGGCAGCTGCAATCATGTGCTTCATTGACTCAAGTAGTGCATTTGCTGAATTTTTTAAGGTATATTTTGTTGTTCAGTTCAGTCGCTCAGTTGTGTCTGACTCTTTGGGACCCCATGGACTGCAGCATGCCAGGCTTCTTTCTCTTTCACTATCTCATGAAGTTTGCTCAGATTCATGTCCATTGAGTCAATGATGCCATCTGACCATCTAATCTTCTGTTGCCTCCTTCTCTTCCTGCCCCCAATCTTTCCCAGCATTAGGATCTTTTCTAATGAGTTGGCTCTTCACACCAAGTGGCCAAACTATTGGAGCTTCAGCTTCAGCATCAGTCCTTCTAATGAATATTCAGAGTTGATTTCCTTCAGGATTGACTGGCTGGATCTCCTTGCAGTCCAAGGGACTCTCTCAAGAGTTTTCTCCAGCACCACAGTTCAAAAGGATCAATTCTTTGGTGCTCTGCCTTCTTTATGGTCCAACTCTCACATCCATACATGGCTACTGGAAAAACTACAGCTTTGACTATAGTGACCTTACATATGGGCACTAAGAAGGATGAGTCTTAAAAAAATGCTAATAATTTGGAGTAGGATGGGATCTTATTAATCTTTGGTTATAGAAAGAAGTACAGTTATAAGCATAATGGTCAATAGATGTTCAAGAAACAGTTCAAAATTTTTTTACATCATCCAATATGTAACACATACAGAAAATGCATATTTTTTTATTTCAGTGGAAGATATTATGACATAGGACAAAATACCAGTAAACACAGAATTTTCACTTTCATAGATTTCTTAATTATAAGGCTTTACATACACACACATAAACACAGAGTCCTTCCTGTTCATAGTCTGTTGTTCACTCAGGAAGGTCAGTTCTGATCCAAAGTGGATGCAGCCTTAGATTCTTAGGTGGCGTGGGTAGGTCATTGCCATGAGCTTTCCACTCTCAAGGCCATCTAGTATAAGCTTGAGCACCTTGATTAGACTTCTCTGCCTACACAGATCTCCCTAACCAGTTAGTGTTCAATGATGCAGGGACATTTGATCTTGGGTTAAGGGCTCGATGCCACTGGAAGCTTGCCACTCAGCAACCGCTGTTGCTTCACTCCCCAGACCGCTGGCCAAACGTGCAAGGCTTGAGGGCCAAGGCCAACCCTGGCTCTGATAGAAGAGTGACTTAAAGAAGGAGGCACAGAGTCTGAGATAAGGTGGGGTTAACAGAAGTGGTGCCCATTGCTTGGCTTTTCGGGGTGTCACAGATCTGAGCTGGGAAACCTTCACTGCTCTCCCTAAATAGGGGAATCCCTGCAAAGTAGACAGAGCGGCACAAAGGAGGGGATTAAGACACAGAATATGACTGTTGAATGGTTCCATTCACTCTCAGTTTTTGAGAAGGATGTAGAAAATTACCTAAAAGGAAGTATTTAGGTGACTNGAATCCCTGCAAAGTAGACAGAGCGGCACAAAGGAGGGGATTAAGACACAGAATATGACTGTTGAATGGTTCCATTCACTCTCAGTTTTTGAGAAGGATGTAGAAAATTACCTAAAAGGAAGTATTTAGGTGACTGTGATTTCAACTTTTATGTGTAGCCATGCCTTCTATTACCAAGAATAATAAAGAGTCAACTGACTTCCAGGGAAATGAGGAGAAGTCAGTGATTTAATGATTTATGGCAATTTGGAATGAAAAGCAAGATTATTACTGTGCTCCTCAAAATGTTGCAGAAACCAGTACTCGAGAAACCAAGCACCACAGTTGGAGAGTTGGAGAACTCCGATTTATTACGCCAGTGGACCCAGAGGAGTTAACAGTCCAAGCTCTGAGCCCCGAACAAAGGGGTTACAGAGTTTTTATAGACAGACTATAGTGGGCAACACTAGCTGTTAGTAGGCTGGTTTAAACTAAGGGGCTTTGCACGTGGGGAACAGCAGTCAAGATGGGGAGCGGGATACCTGGCCTTTACACCACAGGCATGATTAAGCAGGTTTGCAGGAGCCGGGCAATTGCAAAGATCAAGACAAGGACGAGTGTGATAAGCTCCAGTTCCTAGTATTGTGAGTCTCCACTTTCTGAGACTACGTGACCTATGTGATCCAGAGTTTGCAAGGAGCAAGCTGAGTTTCAGAGGCAGAAGGAGCAGGAGGTTATGTAAAATTTTAACTTTTCCTATTCAAGTATAGTGGTTGATGAGTGGGGAGAGGTGCTGGCTTTCTGTAGGCTTCAACCAAACATCCTAGATTCTTTAGGCAAATGATTTGTATCTAAGGAAAATGACATTAAAATCTAGTGCTACGCTTGCTCTTTAAGGCAAGCTGGCAAATATAGACTTTCAAACATTTTGATTATGGGTTACAGTGAGAAGCACATTTTATATCACGGTCAGTATATTTTCCCTCTGAATCTCAGTCTCTCTCTCTCTCTCTCACACACACACACACACACTAGAAATAAGTTTTAAATGCAATACTTTTTGAGAATAACATGCTGAGATATTTTCTCTTCTTTTCTGCCCTACTGCATTAAAATTACAATTATTTGCAATCCACTGATTACTTTACTAATGGGTCATAATTTGCCATTTGGAATCTGGTAATGTAACAGAGGATGGGCAGAAGTAACACCATGTTGAACTGCTTCCCTCCTTCTGTGTCTATATATTCTATTACCAGGGCCTTCCTATTGCTTCCTCCTCCCAGGCCCTGGAAACCACCAATCCACTTTCTGTTTACTCTCTCTGGATATTTCATATAAATGGAATCAAACCATATGTGACACTTTGTGTCTGACTTCTTTTCTGTGGCATAATGTTTTCAAGATTCACCTATGGGGTCACATCTATCAGTTCCTCATCCCCTTTTATGGCTGAATAATACTCCATTGCCGGGGAAGGCAATGGCACCCCACCCCAGTACTTTTGCCTGGAAAATCCCATGGACGGAGGATCCTGGTGGGCTTCAGTCCATGGGGTCGCTAAGAGTCGGACACGACTGAGCAACTTCACTTTCATTTTTCTCTTTCTTGCATTGGAGAAGGAAATGGCAACCCACTCCAGTGTTCTTGCCTGGAGAATCCCAGGGACAGGGGAGCCTGGTGGGCTTCCATCTATGGGGTCGCACAGAGTCGGACACGACTGAAGCGACTTAGCAGCANCTTTAAGACAACTTTTTCACTGTCCTCTTTCACTTTCATCAAGAGGCTCTTTAATCCTTCTTCGCTTTCTGCCATAAGGTGGTGTCATCTGCATATCTGAGGTTATTGATATCTCTCCCAGCAATCTTGATGCCAGCTTGTGCTTCATCCAGCCCAATATTTCTCATGATGTACTCTGCATATAAGTTAAATAAGCACGGTGACCATTTACTGCCTTGACGTACTCCTTTCCCAATTTGGAACCAGCCTGTTGTTCCATGTCCAGTTCTAACTGTTGCTTCCTGACCTGCATATAGATTTTTCAGGAGGGCAGGTCAGGTGGTCTAGTATTCCCATCCCTTTAAAAATTTTCCAGTTTGTGGTGATTCACACAGTCAGAGGCTTTGGCATAGTCAATAAAGCAGAAATACATGTTTTTCTGTAACTCTTTTGCTTTTTTGATGATCCAGCAGATGTTGGCAATTTGATCTCTGGTTCCTCTGCCTTTTCTAAAACCAGCTTGAACATCTGGAATTTCACAGTTCATGTACTATTGAAGCCTGGCTTGGAAAATTTTGAGCATTACCTTGCTAGCGTGTGAGATGAGTGCAATTGTGTGGTAGTTTGAGCATTCTTTGGGATTGGAATGAAAACTGACCTTTTCCAGTCCTGTGGCCATTGCTGAGTTTTCCAAATGTGCTGGCATATTGAGTGCAGCACTTTCACAGCATCATCTTTTAGGATTTAAAGTAGCTCAACTGGAATTCCATCACCTCCACTAGCTTTGTTCATAGTGATGCTTCTTAAGGCCCACTTGACTTCACATTCCAGGATGTCTGGCTCTAGGTGAGTGATCATACCATCGTAATTATCTGGGTTGTGAAGATCTTTTTTGTACAGTTCTTCTGTGTATTCTTTCCACCTTTTCTTAATATCTTCTGCTTCTGTTAGGTCCATGTTATTTCTGTCCCTTATTGTGCCCATCTTTGCACTTTGGTATCTCTAATTCTCTTGAAGAGATCGCTAGTCTTTCCCAGTCTATTGTTTTCCTCTATTTCTTTGCATTGATCACTGAGGAAGGCTTTCTTATCTCTCCTTGCTATTCTTTGGAACTCTGCATTCAAATGGGTGTATTTTTCTTTTTCTTCTTTGCCTTTAGCTTCTCTTCTTCTCACAACTATTTGTAAGGCCTTCTCAGACAACCATTTTGCCTTTTTGTATTTCTTTTTCTTGGGGATGGTCTTGATCCCTGCCTCGTGTACAATGTCACGAACCTCTGTCCATAGTTCTTCAGGCACTCTATCAGATCTTTGCTCTCTGCATTTGCTTTTGCTCTTGCTCTCTGCACCCCAGAAGTGGCAGCTGAGTTTTGGTCTTTTTGTATTTTGTTCATAATTTACCCCAACTATGCATATAGTTATCGTTAGTCCCTTAACAGTTTCTTTGCATTCTGTTGCTGGAGATGTTTATCCAGGTGCAAGTACTGCAGCAAAAGGTCCAGATCCCAGGTTCCCCTATCTCATCACCACACTACTTATTGTCACAATACTTATTTCTCTGAGCTACAGTTAAATTATTTCCATAACCACTATGCCCATTCGTGAAAAATAGGGATCCTGACTTCTACCACTCAATGATTACGTAAGATAAGCAATGCTCCTCCCAGCACATGGAAGGCTCACGTTAAATGAGAGTGGTTATCTTACTACAATCCTCCTCTCCTTACCTGTTGCTGAATCACTCTGAAGTTGGTCCCTGTAATTCTCCTTTCCTGCCAACTGCTCCCTGCCTGCATGCTTGATTTCTGCGTCAATCCTTTCCCCACTCCTGGGCCTGCCCCCAGTCATACATTCCATTCCAGGACTCATCTATCCTTTCCATGTGCGGGCCTTCCTACAGGGCAAGTCCATGATCTCTGACCTCTCTAGGGTGATTCACTTGGTCAACATGACTATAGAAGAAATGAAGGGCCCCTTAGGTATATATAGGCAGCTTTCTTATTTGAAAGGTAAAACAGCTGGATTAAGAATGGAAATGGGCCCTGTAAGCAATATAAGATGCTGCTCTTTGTCACTCTTCTGAATCACTGAAATCAAAGCTAGCACACAACCAGATCAAGCTTTCGTTGTTTCTCCATTATGTGAGAAGGAGCTGAAGGTGGGAGGTGGAGGTTGGGTGGGGTGGGGGAATGACTATTTGAATGTGGCAGTGAAGTCTCCCAGGCCAAAGGTTTGGGGCAATAATATGCATCATTTTATATTCCTTTTAGTTTGTAAGAAACATTGCATTTCGTCCTCACAGAAGCCAAGGGTAGCACAGCGCACATGTGCAACCTGTGAGGATGCAAGGAAAGAATGTGTAAACAAGAACGGTATCTTGCACATGTGAGTGAAGTGAGGGCCACTCAGTCGTGTCCGACTCTGCAATCCCATGGACTATACAGTCCATGAAGTTCTCCAGGCCAGAATACCGGAGTGGGTAGCCTTTCCCTTCTCCAAGGGATCTTCCCAACCCAGGGATCGAACCCAGGTCTCTTGTATTGAAGGTGGATTCTTTACCAGCTGAGTCACAAGGGAAGCCCCTTGCACATATGAGGACATCCCTAAATGTCCCTTTCATTTCCTCCTCGGCTCTGCCTATTCCTCTTTCTTACTTTCTGGTGTCAGTTAGGTGATGTTTCTGGAGAGACCTGCAGACAAAGGATGCAGGCTGCCACCAGCATCTGGCCTCCTGGATGCCACCCACTGCTTAACGCACCCTAGCTTCTGATTCACCTGAGAGAGGTGGCCAAGCAGGGGCACAGAGGCTAGCATTGACCAGGTCATACAGAGGAGAAGAAGGTATCAGTGTCTTTCTTAAGACCTACCCTAATGTGGCTTCAACGTAAGTTTTAAAATTTACTTCTCACCATTTCCACCACATGCCTTCACTCTACTTGATAATTTTCTGACTCAGGAACACAACCACTCCCCGCTGCCCTGCCTTTCTTGATTTCCTCTACACAGAGCTCTTTTCTCACTTCTCCTTTGAAGGCCCACGGCCTTTAAAAGGCATCATTCCCAAGAAGTCTGGTGCCCCGTAAGCAACTCTTCTTACTACCGTTCCTCACTCCATAGCCCCATGGTGCTCAATCCACCAGATNGCTTTCTTATTTGAAAGGTAAAACAGCTGGATTAAGAATGGAAATGGGCCCTGTAAGCAATATAAGATGCTGCTCTTTGTCACTCTTCTGAATCACTGAAATCAAAGCTAGCACACAACCAGATCAAGCTTTCGTTGTTTCTCCATTATGTGAGAAGGAGCTGAAGGTGGGAGGTGGAGGTTGGGTGGGGTGGGGGAATGACTATTTGAATGTGGCAGTGAAGTCTCCCAGGCCAAAGGTTTGGGGCAATAATATGCATCATTTTATATTCCTTTTAGTTTGTAAGAAACATTGCATTTCGTCCTCACAGAAGCCAAGGGTAGCACAGCGCACATGTGCAACCTGTGAGGATGCAAGGAAAGAATGTGTAAACAAGAACGGTATCTTGCACATGTGAGTGAAGTGAGGGCCACTCAGTCGTGTCCGACTCTGCAATCCCATGGACTATACAGTCCATGAAGTTCTCCAGGCCAGAATACCGGAGTGGGTAGCCTTTCCCTTCTCCAAGGGATCTTCCCAACCCAGGGATCGAACCCAGGTCTCTTGTATTGAAGGTGGATTCTTTACCAGCTGAGTCACAAGGGAAGCCCCTTGCACATATGAGGACATCCCTAAATGTCCCTTTCATTTCCTCCTCGGCTCTGCCTATTCCTCTTTCTTACTTTCTGGTGTCAGTTAGGTGATGTTTCTGGAGAGACCTGCAGACAAAGGATGCAGGCTGCCACCAGCATCTGGCCTCCTGGATGCCACCCACTGCTTAACGCACCCTAGCTTCTGATTCACCTGAGAGAGGTGGCCAAGCAGGGGCACAGAGGCTAGCATTGACCAGGTCATACAGAGGAGAAGAAGGTATCAGTGTCTTTCTTAAGACCTACCCTAATGTGGCTTCAACGTAAGTTTTAAAATTTACTTCTCACCATTTCCACCACATGCCTTCACTCTACTTGATAATTTTCTGACTCAGGAACACAACCACTCCCCGCTGCCCTGCCTTTCTTGATTTCCTCTACACAGAGCTCTTTTCTCACTTCTCCTTTGAAGGCCCACGGCCTTTAAAAGGCATCATTCCCAAGAAGTCTGGTGCCCCGTAAGCAACTCTTCTTACTACCGTTCCTCACTCCATAGCCCCATGGTGCTCAATCCACCAGATGATGCAATCTATTTCCCTTGAACTCTCAAATTCTATCTTTGCATCTCTCATGCAACATATATTTTGCATTTCTACCCTGCCTTCACACAGAAAGGAATCAAGGCAGAATTTTGTGCTTCAGTTATTTCCATATCTCTGTGAAGTCTCTAGGGTGTAAACTCCTTGAGGTCAGCAGTTATGTACTCATCTTTGCATGTCCCTCCACTACCACGCTGATTTTTCCCAGAAGGGGTTAAAAATTTTATTGAACTGATTTCAACTTATTTCCCCCTGTTTTAGTGGAAGCTGAAGGAGGGAATGGGATCTTCAAAGTTGTCAGATAAAACACTGGATGGTCTGTTAAATCTGAATTCCAGATAAACAGAGAGTAATTTTCAGTATGTCTCAAATATTGCACAGGATATACTTAAACTAAAATTCTATGTGGTATGTAAAGTTTCAGCTTAACTGGCTAGCCCATAGTTTTATTTGCTACACCCGGCAACTCTGGGAAACACGCTGCAGAAGGTAACAGTGGGGGAACATAACGTATTCATCTGAAGTACGTTAGCGGCAGAGACTCAAAGTCGATGCAGTTAATGCAGTTTTTTTGATGCGCTCCTTAGAAAACTGCTGCAACTTTTGGGTCTCACCTCTTGTGTCTGTTGCCAGCATTCACCTCTTCCACAGTAGCATCTTCTCTCACCTGAGAGACACACAGGTTGCTGTGGCCCTAATGAAACTCCTGTGATGTCAGCTCCTCCTCCTCCTCCTAAGTCGCTTCAGTCGTGTCCGACTCTGTGCGACCCCATAGACGGAAGCTCACCAGGCTTCCCTGCCCCTGGGATTCTCCAGGCAAGAACACTGGAGTGGGTTGCAGGTGGGCCCAAAGCCTATTACACCTTGCTGTTTCCTCACACCTTCTTGAGCCAGATCATTAGTTCAAACAGAAGAGAAGGTTCAAGGAGATCAAGGAGATGATTTTTCTAGACAAAAGCACTAGGTTAACCCAAGTGATGTATCAAGCTAAGAATGACCTCTTTCTGCTATATCTGAGTAAACATTTGTGTCCTTTATGTTACTTTGCCATCTGTACGCACAAACGAAGCAGAAGCCTCTTAAAGGTCACCTTCTTACCTCTCACTCTCCTTCCACCCGCTGCCACAAAGCAGCTCATCTGATGTCTCCTTGTCTGTCGATGGCCCATCCTGGACCCTGCTCTCCAGGCCTTCATTCCGTTCCTTTTCCAGTTATTGTTTCTTCTACCTGATCTTGGATGTAATTCTATTAGTTCTTCCTCCATTACATCTCTTGGCTCTCTCCCTTCCTTTTGATTCCCACGCCTCTGTCACAATTGAAGTTTATTTTTTAAAATTAATTAACTTTTTCATTGAAGTATAGTTGATTTGCAATGTTATACTAGTTTTAGGTATACAGCAAAGTGTTCAAAATGGTGAAGATTTTCAAGCCAAGGGAAGCAGAACATTGAAACAAATGTGGGGCCTTTCTGAGTACAGGGCCCTGTGTGGTCACTGGTCCTGCACCCTTGAGGCTGGCCTTGACTTTGAGTGTGGCGTTTGGGTAGAGGGAAAGCTCACACTGGCATCCTGCTCATTTAGAGAGGACGACTGCAACTGTCAGAGTAGTGGGCCCCAGACAGAATGGTGCAGGAAATTCTCTTACAATCATTTCATGCTCTTCAAAGAGAGGATAGAATCAATCTTCCACACTGATGTTCTGAAACAACAAGGCTCACACACGTGTGCATGCACCCATGTGCGTGTACACACATACACACGAACACATATGACATTTGAGTCAAATCCACATCAGCCTTACCTAGAGTCCTCTCTGTATTCACAGGGATGCCCAAAGGCCTGAGAAAATGTTAAGCTAGAAATCAACTGGAAACAACCTTTATTCAGCTGCAGGCTGGGTGCTGTCCTAGAGACTTACAAGGCACTGCTGAACACAGAAGCCCCTGCAGCCACAGGACTCACTGGGGGAGGCAGACAGTAAACATAACATGTAAATCATAACATAAAATCAGATCATGATACGTGCAATGAGGAAAAACAGAGGATAGATGTGGAGCGTGACTTTGTGATCTCTCTTTAGACAGGGGTCAGCGAAGGCATCCCAAGAGGGCTCCATTTGTAAGAAGAGGACTGGACTGAGGAGTGATGTGCCCGAGGAGTGGGGAGGAGAGCATGCTAAGCAGGGGGAATGGCAAGTGCAAAGGCCCTGGGGCAGGGTGTGCCTCACAGCTCGAGGGATGGGAAGGAGCCCAGAGTGATTGAGTGTGGAGAGCTGGGAGATGAGATCTGAGAGGTAGTGAGGGAGGGCCTGTGCCCCTTGTGGGCTGAAGGTGGGTTTGGGGATTTAAGAGACACTGACCTCAATTTTGGAAGATGAGAACAGTCACCCAACAGATAAAGAGGATGAAAAATTCTGAGTAGTGAAACAGCTCAAGCATTGGTGCCGAGGAGGGGCTGGCCGGTGTCTTGGGAGAGTAGCTGAGAGTTGACATTGGTGGAACTGAGGGTGACGAGAGGTGAGCCTGTGAGGGAGGTGGGGGCCAGGCCAGCCACAGAGTGGGCCTGGTGTGACGGCAGGCCCCGAGGGGAGGGGTCCGCTGAGATCTGCGCTGTCCCCAGCACAGAAGAGCTTATCCAGGCCTCGGGGATTTCTTTCGCAGCCATTCTGTCCTCTCCCGAGCTCTGAAGCTCTGCTACTTCTTCCTGAGATGGGAGGAATTTCACAGCCGGGCATGGCTGTGTGCTTGGATCTGGGAGGTTGAAGCGTAAAGCACAAAGCTTGTGGAGGAACAAGCAGTTTGGGGCAGGAGGGGTGGACCTGCTGGGAGCCAGGCTGGAACCTGAGGGTCAGAGTCTTCTCTCGGTGGGGGAGGGCCTGCTCCCACGGGCCTGCTGCAGCCTCATCTCACGCCGCCCTCACATCAGCTCCCAGGAAGCAGTGCTGGCTGGTTTTTGCTCTGGTCTCAGTGACAGTGTCAGCTGCTTGGGCTTCACGGTCACTGCCATCAGGGTACTGGGAGGCTTCTGCATTAAGTACTCATTCCCAAAGGCCAGGCGAGGGGCCTAAAGTTGGGTGGAATGGGCAAAGAGCAATTCATTTCTGAGAGTGGAGATTGGATACTGTGCTTTTGCTCTCTTTGCCTACAAAGAAAGACATATTTTAGAGGAGTGCTTAATCTGACGCAGGAAAACCTCTGCAGTGACTGGTAGTGGAGCGGTGTGATGGAATAGAGCTTGCCTCTTTCTGTGGGAATTATGTGTTCCTTCATTTCTGTGACCAAAATTTTTGGAGTACCTCTTATATGACAGGCGTTGTTCAAGCTGCCCCAGTTATAAAAGTAAACATATATCCTGTTGTTTCATATTTTAATATTATTTAGGGATAAGAACAGAATCAAAGAAGCTTGGGAAAGGTCTTTCCCCTCTCCTAGTATATCTTAATAATGAGTCATCACAGAACATTCTAGAACACTGAGAGGGCTTGGTGGCCTGGCTAGATCATTCGAGAAGCTTAGCACATGTCAATCATTTCTGATTGGCCAATCAATTGAGGGGGGAGGGGCTCAGGCTAGGAGAGAGTAGGTAAGTAATGTTGTTTAGTCTTTAGGTTGTGTCCGATTCTTTGCAACCCCATGGACTGCAGCCTGCCAGGCTCCTCTGTCCATGGGATTTCCCAGGCAAGAATACTGGATTGGGTTGCCATTCCCTTCTCCAGGGGATCTTCCCTTCTCCAGGGATCAAAGTCAATCACAAGCAGATTCTTTACTGAGACACCAGGGAGGCCCCCCAGAAAAATAATAGGAATTGCAAAAAGTAGGTAAACTTTGAAAATACAGAGATATGCTTCATTCAGTAATCACCAAGTTTCAACTCTTTCTGATTACTTTCCTAAGGCTGCTGTAACAGTACAACTAACAAGTTGGTTTAAAATGACAGAAATTTTTTCTCTTGTAATTTTAGAGGTTACAAATCTGAAACCAAGGTGTCAGCAGAGTTGTGATCCCTCTGAATGCTCTACGGAAATATTCATCCTTGTCTCTTCTAGTTTATGGTGGTTTCTGGTTGTCTTTAATTTTTAACATTTTAATTATAATGTATCTTGGTATGGATCCTTTGGATTATTAAACTCTCAGCTTCCTGGATCTGGATGTCTATTTCTTTCCCCAGGTTAAGGAAGGTTTTAGCCATTATTTATTCAAATAAAATTTCTGCCCCATTCTCTCTTCTCCTCTAGGACTTTTAGTGAAGTTGCTCAGTACTGTGGGACTCTTTGCGATCCCATGGATTGTAGCCTACCAGGCTCCTCTGTCCATGGAATTTTCCAGGCAAGAGTACTGGAGTGGGCTGCCATTCCCTTCACCAGGGGATCTTCCTGACCCTGGAGATTGAACCCAGGTCTCCTGCATTGCAGGCAGACACTTTACCCTCTGAGCCACCAGGGAAACCAAGCAAGTTAATTTGCTTGAGGTTGTCCTGTAAGTCCCTTAAGCTTTACTTTTATTCCTGTCCCATACTTCCCCGCCTTTTTTCTTTTTTTCTTCTGCTCTGATTAAACAAGTTATTTGCTCTGGTCTTTCTCCAAGTTCACTGATCCTTCTGCCTCATTTATTCGTGTGTTTGAACCTCTCTCGTGTATTTTTCAGTTTAGTTTTTGTATTTCAACTCTGTGTGTTCTGTTTTAATTTTCTTGTATTTTCCCTCTCTGTTGAAGTTCTCACTGTATTCATTTAGTTTTTTGATCCCATCACCTACCCACATGAAGTACACACTTCCCTCATCCTAAGTTCCGTGTAGGGTGATTCAGGTGAATACCTGGAATCAGAATGCTTGTCCATTTTGCCTTCTCACAGGCCAGGCCAGCAGTGACTGTCTGGAGTAACTCAGCAGAGATAAGGATGGTGCCGAGAACTCTAGAAAATGTAGAGAATGCAGTCTGGCTTAGGGGGAAGCAGCAGGCAGAAGCCCAAACCACAGCTTTGCAGATGAGGTTTTAGCCAATCAGAAAAAGGACTTTAAGCTGACACCCTTGTTGCTAGTAGAAATATTGCATAAAGAGGCCTTTGAGATCCAGTGATTCCCAGATGTGTTGCAGCCTCCACTGTACAGCCCCAGAATAGAGTGGAGGCTACTTGCCCCTTATGACAGGGAGGAGGAGATGGGCCAGAAGCCTCTGTTTATTCTGAGAGACCTTGAAGTGGAGCCTGAGGGGACTGAGGCACCTTCAGAATCCCTCTCTGACTTTCTTGGTTGCCCCCTTCAGCCCTATTACTGGTCTCAGTTTGATGGTCCCCCTTTATGCTTCTATCGCACCCTGGAAACCCTCCTAGCCTAGAGCTACCCTGGTCCTGAGTGCACCACTGCAGTCGTGGAAGCCCAGTGACAGGTTCTAAGTCTCAGGTGCTCTGGGATTATGCACATAATTCAGAATATTGAAATAACTCATTGTCTTCATGTACCACTAAAGGAAACTTCTTGATGTTGTTGCTTTTTCCCTATTTCTTTTTACCTGGTAAACTCCTTACACACACACACACACACACACACACACACACACACACACACACACATATTTTAGATCCTGTTCACACTGTTTTGAAAGGAGACCCTAAAATTCAGGAAGAGAGAGAAAGAAAAGAGACACTGTCTTATTAATTTTTCCGAGCACTGTTCTAATTGTTCTATAATCTTTTAATACTGCCCCTAGTCATGGGTAAGATGCATCTGATAAATGAAAAAAAATTATTTAAAAAAACACAACTGATATTTCTGTCACTGGAGATTTGATGCTTAGGCCTGGCACAATTCAATCTGTATCTACAAGCGTCCACACCTTCATTAACACTATTCAAGCTCCAGAAAATGCTTCTCTACGACTTTTGCTCTCTGTCTTCTGTGTCTGAATGGTGTTAATGTTTGTGGATTGTGTCTCTGCTGACATCAGATGGTTCAGGAAGGATGTGAATAGCTGAAGAGATTTTAAGAGAAAGGTCAATTTATTTATTTTTTTTTGCCAGAACTTTCTTTTTTTTTTATTAATTTTTCTTAACTTTACAATATTGTATTACTTTTACTATACATCGAGATGGATCCGCCACCAGAATAGACGTGTTCCCCATCCTGAACCCTCCTCCCTCCCCCCTTCCCACACCATCCCTCCAGGTCATCCCAGTGCTCCGGTCCCAGGCATCTGTTATAGGGCATCGTACCTGGACTGACTCGTTTCAGATATGATATTATACATATTTCGATGCTATTCTCCCCAATCGTCCCACCCTCTCCCAGTCTCAGAGTCCAAAAGTCTGTTCTATGAGAAAGGTCAATTTAATTTTCCAAATATTTTCATTCAAAGAAAAGAATGCAATGCATTCTTGTGTAATAAAAAATCAGTTGCCAGCAGGATGAGTTGACAAATTTTGTTTGTTTTCTTGTTCCATGTATTGACCTGATATTGGCAATATATACTCATGGTAGATGAGGAACATTTTACAATACTAAAAAAGTCATATCACATGCTAGCAATGTAATGTTCAAAATCCTTCAAGCTAGGCTTCAGCAGTATGTGAACTGAGAACTTCCAGATGTACAAGTAGGATTTAGAAGAAACAAAGAACCAGAGATCAAACTGCCAAATCCATTGGATCATGGAAAAAGCAAGGGAATTCCAGAAAAACATCTACTTCTTCACTAATTATGTTAAAGCCTTTGTGTGGATCACAACAAACTGGAAAACTCTTAAAGAGATGGTAATAACAGACTACCTTACCTGCTTCCTAAGAAACTTTTATCTAGGTCAAGAAACAACAGTTAGAACCAGACATGCAGCAACACACTGGTTCAAAATTGGGAAAGGCATATCTCAAGGCTGTATGTTGTCACCTTGCTTATTTAATTTATATGTAGAGTATATCATGTGAAATGCTGAGTTTTATTACTCTATGTACAGAGGGATGAATCACAAGCTGGAATCAAGGTTACTGGGAGAAATAGCAACAACCTCAGCAAGATGATACCACTATAATGGCAGAAACTAAGGGGAACTAAAGAACTTCTTGATAAGGGTGAAAGAAGAGGGTGAAAAAGCTGGCTTAAAACTCAACATTCAAAAACTGCTCCCATAACTTCATGGCAAATAGATGGGGAAAAAGTAGAAACAGTGACAGATTTTATTTTCCTGGGCTCCAAAATCACTGTGGATAGTGACTGCAGCCATGAAATTAAAAGATGCTTGCTCCTTGGAAGAAAAGCTGTGATAATCCTAAACAGCATATTAAAAAGCAGAGACATCACTTTGCTGACAAAGGTCCAGATCGTCAAAGAGATGTTTTTTCTAGTAGTCATGTACAGATGTGAGGGTTGGGCCATAAAGAAAGCAGAGCACTGTAGGATTGATGCTTTCAAATTGTGTTGCTGGAGAAGACTCGTGAGAGTCCCCTGGACTACAAGGAGATCCAACCAGTCCATCCTAAAGGAAATTAGTCCTTAATATTCATTGGAAGGACAGATGCTGACGCTGAAGCTCCAATACTTTGACTACCTGATGCGAAGAGCTGACTCTTTGGAAAAGGCCCTGATGCTGGGTAAGATTATAGGCAGGGATGAGAAGGAGGCGACAAAGGATGAGGTGGCTGGATGGCATGACTGAGTCAATGGATATAAGTTTGAGCAAATTTGGGAGACAGTGAAGGAAAAGGAAGCCTGGAAATCTGCAGTCCATATGGCCGCAAAGAGTTGGACACATCTTAGCGACTGAACAACAACAACATCATTCTTAAGTTTGTATATATGAAGGCCTAGATATAAAATGAAGCAGGATTCACATTTTACATAGAAAAGTCTGAGGCAAAAAGGTTCACTATTATGCTGATTGTCATAAAGCATATCAGTGGTAGATCAGATCAGTCGCTCAGTCATGTCCGACTCTTTGCGACCTCATGAATCGCAGCACGCCAGGCCTCCCTGTCCATCACCAACTCCCGGAGTTCACTCAGACTCACATCCATCGAGTCAGTGATGCCATCCAGCCATCTCCTCCTCTGTCGTCCCCTTCTCCTCCTGCCCTCAACCCCTCCAAGCATCAGAATCTTCTCCAATGAGTCAACTCTTCGCATGAGGTGGCCAAAGTACTGGAGTTTCAGCTTTAGCATCATTCCTTCCAAAGAAATCCCAGGGCT
>SJYM01004678.1:19425-32225 GCA_006410775.1 Tragelaphus imberbis | reverse complement strand
AGGTGGCCAAAATACTGGAGTTTCAGCTTTAGCATCATTCCTTTCAAAGAGATTCCAATACAGAAGTTTATATTTCAGTAGGTAACAACAGGCAGTTGATGTTGATGATTAGTAACTCTCCTCTAGGTGGTGATTCAGGGATCCAAGCTCCCATATTTCAACATGCCACCTTCCATCTTTAAATGAAAACTAACACCTCAATTTTCCCTCAAGAGGAGATGTCAGGAAAGGTGGACAATTGTGATCTGGAAAGCTAAAAGAAGGAGGTTAGTGAGATTTGCTACAATGTCCACTGCTATAATTAACCTTATGACTGTAAGTAATCTTTATCATGGCTCTCCTTTACAAGCCATTTTTGATTCCCCTCATCTTATGAATTTAGTTTAGATTATTTTTCTGACTTGATTTTAGAGGCTACCATCCCATAAATGTCTGTATTCTTATTTACTCTCCCCTTGTTGGGTTATGATTCTTTTAGCATCTGTTGTCAGTCATTACCATACATAAAAGTACTAAAAGTCTGTCCAGTAAAATTCATGGGTTGCAAATATATTCCTCTCTGCCCTTATTGTGTGTGAGCAACATGTTTTCTATCACAATTAAGATTCATTTCTCCATTCAGTACATTAACTCCTTTGTTTACCTCTTTGTCCACTGGCATGAGATGGCAATCATAGTCAAATTTTAGTAAAATCTTGCGGTGTCATTTTGCAGAAACATTTCTCTTCCAGGAATCAGGATATCTAAATTGGGAGGGCCCAAGTTTATGGGAACAGTTAGCATAACTTCCACAACTAGGTTTCATAGTAAAGAGAGTCACTCCATCTTGGTTCACATCTTTAGTTTAAGGCTGATATCACATCTTAGAGGTCAGTGTCCTCCAGTTAACCACGTTCAATCATTCTATAGGATAGATACATCTTTATAAAGGGCCATGTTGCCATTGCCATTACTCCTTTGTTATTAAATGAATTCTGCGATCTGAGGCAATATTGTGGTTGGATATTATTCCAATAAATATGACATATCATGCATGTTTGGATGGTAATAATCCTGGATACACTGTGGGCAAAAATACTGAACCCATTTGCAAAATATATACCAAATCTAGGAAAGAAAGATCACTTTCCCACCAAGGTGGAAGGTTTTGATATAGTCAATCTGCTGCCAGTTAACTTGATCTTCCCAAGGAAAGATGCCATATTAAAAGTTCCATGTGATTCTCTATTTTTGGTATGTTGGGACTCAGCTATGCCATTAACTAGATCACCCTTGTTGAGTACAAGTCTATTACTGAGTGCATGTATGTGTTTCTTTCCTACTACGATGGCCATGCTATTAATGGGCTCATTGCACAATCATTGCTGTGGCCAAGGAGAGAAGCAAGAGGATGTCCATACAGTGAGTTGTCCTAGTCACTTTCAAGAATGATCTTTGATGCAGGTGCTTTTTGGTAAGACTTTAGATGAAACACATTAAGTCTTACCAGAAAGAATAACATGAGTGACACTTTGTTATTTGTTCATCGAGGTCCACTTATATACTTCTTTCACATTCCTTCTGTCCCAGATCTACTAGACTTGTTCCTTTTAGAAGTTTGACCACTCAGATGAACTGTTCACCACTGCCCAAGAGTATCTATACTTCAGGAGATTTGGGCCACATCTCCTGATATTCTAAGGTGATAACCAACTCCTGGAGAGCCATCATCAAGTGAGGCTGTGATGCAGCAGCAGTCTACTTTCAAATAATGTCACCATGTAATCCAACCCTTTTGAGAACTGGGTCAGAATTCTTTCTTCCTCCACTAGCTGTTTAAACAAAATTGTCATGATATATAGATGTAGGCTAAGGGGGAGATGATAGCTCGGTAGCAGTAGGTAAGATGTGGGAGCTTAGATAGTCCATTCATTAATGTACCTTGCTGCTGCTGCTGCTAAGTCACCTCAGTCGTGTCCAACTCTGTGCGACCCCATAGAGGACAGCCCACTAGGGTCCTCTGTCCCTGGGATTCTCCAGGCAAGAACACTGGAGTGGATTGCCATTTCTTTCTCCAAGGCATGAAAGTAAAAAGTGAAAGTGAAGTCGCTCAGTCATGCTCGACTCTTAGCGACCCCATGGACTGCAGCCTATCAGGCTCCTCCATCCGTGGGATTTTCCAGGCAAGAGTACTGGAGTGGGGTGCCCCTTGGGTCTATTCAAATCTGGTTCCATATATATCACTCTATTTACACAATAAATTGTGCTTGTGTATGCCCAAACGTATGACTCTATGAATCCTATAACATCCAGCATCAAGTCACACATCACACACTCATTTAATATTCTAAGTGCTTATAGAGAAGAAGATGCACACTTGGTCTTATCTTTAGGGGATGTGAGTTCATGTAAACTTACTGTTACAGAAGTTTTCTGGTGATCAAATTTTGGAACATATGATGTGATAGAAATGATTAAAATTTTGAGCTAGGACTTTCACTTTAGGCTGTGACAGAGTAATTAGTAACAGACATAGCATACTGATATAAACGACTAGAAAACAGGAAAAATATATAAGCTGTTGCTTTCAAATATTGGACAACGTGTCCTATCAGATTGTGATTCCTGTGAGAGAGACATAAGCAAGAGGAACCTGTAATTCATTTGGATTTCTGCATGAAGTACCTTTCAAGACATGGCACACAGGAGGAAGACTCAGGCAGAACAGGATGAATTTGATGAGTTGAAGAGAAAGTAATTTGAATTTGGGAAGGCTAAGAAGGATGGGCTTTGAAGGGCAGATATAAGAGAAAAACAAAAGCTGAAGAAAGAGCTCCAGAAATCTACATGGAGTCCCTTTGAAGTGAAGTCACTCAGTCGTGTCCAACGCTTTGTGACCCCCATGTACCATAGCCTACCAGGCTCCTCAGTCCCTGGAATTTTCCAGGCAAGAGTACTGGAGTGGGTTGCCATTTCCTTCTCCAGAGGATCTTCCCAACCCAGGGATTGAACCTGGGTCTCCTGCATTGCAGACAGATGCTTTACCGTCTGAGCCACCAGGGAAGCCCGTCTATAACTTAATATGAAATGGAAATTCATTAACCACAAAGGGACTCTATGCTCTTTCTGATTGAAACTTGAATTCCACTCAGTGTGTGTGTCCTCTAGAAACTCTTCAGATTATAGCTACTGGATTACTCTTTTCTAGACCTTGTAGTTTCACCCTATGTATTATTGCCAAGTTCAATGTCAAGGATTTTACCACCCATGCTATCTTCTAGGAATTTTATGGTTTCAGGACTTTAATCTGTTTTGAATTAAGTTTTGAGTATGATGTTTAGATTTTGCAACACTTTATTGTTGAGAGTCTGATTTCTCAGTGTATATGTTTGGCTTCCTTTCTTGTAAGTTAACTGACTCATAGAAGCATCAGTTTAATTCTGGATTTTCTGTTCTGTTTCATTAATCTGTGTGTTTGTTTGTATGCCAGTATCATATATTCTGATAGCAACTAGTCAAGAAGAACTATACTATGAATACAATTTAAAAAAATATTTATTTATTTACTTATTTGACCATGTTGGGCCTTTATTGTGTCACACGCGATATTTTGTTGCAGCTTATGGACTTCCTAGTTGTGACCCAAGGGATCAGCAATGTGGTATGAAGGTTTAGTTGCTCTGAAGCAGGATCTTAGTTCCCCGACCAGGGATTGAATTTAAAGCCTCAGCATTAAAGGTGGATTCTTAACCACTGGACCGCCAGGGAAGTCCTTATAAATGTACTAATAGTTTTGAAATATTGTTTGAAATTAGGGGCATATGATGCCTCTAGCTTTGTTCTTCTTTCTCTGTATTGCTTTGACTATTTGGGGTCTGTAGTTCTGTACAAATTTTAGAATTATTTCTTCTATATGTATGGAAAATGCTATTAGAATTTTGATAGGGATTGCATTGAATTGGTAAGTTGCTTTGGGTAGTATTGACATTTTAACAATATTAATTCTTCCAATCCATGAACATAGATTGTCTTTCCAATTATTTGTGTCTTCTTCAATTTCTTTTATCAATGTTTATTATTTTCAGTGTATGAGTCATCCATCTCCTTGGTTAAATTAATTCTTAGATTATTTTATTTTTTGAATGAAATTATAAATGGGATTGTTTTCTTAATTTCTCTTTCTGATAGTTTGTTATTAGTGTATAGAATTAATTTGGGCCTCATGGGATGAATTAGGAAGTGTTCCTGCTGGTTCTGTTTTCTGAAGTAGATTGCAGAGAATTGGTTTCTTTTCTTCAGTGTGTGCTAGGGTTCACCAGTGTGACCATTTGGGCTGGGTGCTTTGTGTTTTGTAAGGTTATTAATTATTGATTCAGTTTCTTTAATAAATATGGGCCCATTCAGATGCACTATTTCTTCTTGTGTGGATTTTGGTAGAAATTAGTTCATGTAATTTTCCAAATTTGTGGGTGTAAAGTTGTTCATAATATTGTTTTATCCTTTTAAAGTCTGTAGGATTTGTAGTGATGGCCCCTCTTTCATTTTTAGTAGTAGTAATTTGTATCTTCTCTTTCTCTTTTTCTTGGTTAGCTCAGCTAGACATTTAATTTTGTTGATGTTTCCAAAGAACCAGCTTAGAGTGTGATATTTTTAGTTCATATTACAGTTTAGAGCCATATTAGTCTTGGCTTTGAGTCAGTAATTGCTAAGCATGTATGTGCACAAAGGCATACGTATTAGGACTGTCAACACAGAGATAGTGTCAGAAATTTTTGGAGTCCATGACTTTCTAAGGCTTTCATTATTAACAGAATGGTTATATGAAATGTTTAAATCTATCAAACTATTGATTTTGGTAGGTGGTAAATAGCCTTCTTTCATTTTACTTTCTTTGGTATGGTTTTGGTCACCACCTCTGGTACACTGTTACAAGTCTCCGTCTATAGTTCTTCAGGTACTCTGTCCACCAGATTTATCCCTTGAATCTATTCGTTACCTCCACTATGTAATCATAAGGGATGTGTTTTAGGTCATACCTGAATGACCTAGTGGTTTTCCCTACTTTCTTCTGTTTAAGCCTGAATTTTGCAATAAGAAGCTAATGATCAGAGCCACAGTCTTCTCTGGGTCTTGTTGTTGCTGACTGTGTTGAACTTCTCCATCTTCAGCTGCAAAGAATATAATCAGTCTGATTTAATTATTGACCATATGGTGATGTCCTTGTGTAGAGTCATCTCTTGTGTTGTTGGAAGAGGGTGTTTGCCATGACCAGTGTGTTCTCTTGACAAAACTCTGTTAGCCTTTGCTTCATTTTGTGCACCAAGGTCAAACTTGACTATTACTCCAGGTATCTCTTGACTTTTTACTTTTGCATTCCAGTCCCCTATGATGAAAAGGACATCTTTTTGGGGTGTGAGTTCTAGAAAGTTCTTGTAGATCTTCATAGAATTGGTCAACTTCAGCTTCAAGGAAATTTAAGAGATCAAGGGAACATTTCATGCAAGAATGGGCACAATAAAGGACAGAAATGGTAAGGACCTAACAGAGGCAGAAGAGGTTAAGAGGTGACAAGAACACACAGAAGAACTATACGAAAAAGGTCTTAATGACCCAAATGACCACGATAGTGTGGCCACTCACCTAGAGCCAGACATCCTGGAATATGAAGTCAGGTGGGCCTTAGGAAGAAGCATTGCTATGAACAAAGCTACTAAAGGTGATGGAGTTCCAGCTGAACTATTTAAAATCCTAAAAGATGATGCTGTGAAGGTGCTACACTCAGTGTATTAGCAAATTTGGAAAGCTCAGCAGTGCTTTCAACAGGACTGTAAAAGGCCTGTTTTCATTCCAGTTTCAAAGAAGGGCAATGCCAAAGAATGTTCAAACTACCAAACAATTGCCCTCATTTCACATACACAAACACATTCACAAACACATTCACAAACCTAGTTAGGTTATGTTCATCTTCTAAACTAGGCTTTAGCAGTACATGAACAGAGAACTTCCAGATGTAAAAGCTGGGTTTAGACAGAGCAGAGGAACCAGAAATCAAATTGCCAACATCTGCTGGATCATAGAGAAAGCAAGAGAAGTCCAGAAAAACATCTTTCTGCTTCATTGACTACACTAAAGTCTTTGTGTGGATCACAGCAAATTGTGGAAAAGTCTTAAAGAAATGGAAATATCAGACCACCTTACATATCTCCTGAAAAATCTGTGTATAAGTCAAGAAGCAACATAACTGAACATGAAACAACAGACTGGTTCAGAGTTGGAAATGGGGTACGTCTAGGCTGTATATTGTCACTCTGCTTGTTTAACTTATATGCAGAGTACATCATGTGAAAGCCAGGCTGGATGAATCACAAACTGGAATCCATTTTGCTGGGAGAAATATCAGCAACCTCACTTATACAGATGATACCACTCTAATGGCAGAAAGTGAAGAGGAACTAAAGAGCTTCTTGATGCAGGTGAAAGAGGAGACTGAAAAAACTGGCTTAAAACTCAGCATTCAAAAAATGAAGATCATGGTATCCAGTCCCATCACATCATGACAAATAGATGGGGAAAAAGTGGGAGCAGTGACACTTTATTTCTTGGGCTCCAAAATCACCATCAATGGTGACTGCAGCCATAAAACTAAAAGACACTCCTTGGAAGAAAAGCTATGACAGCATATTAAACCTAGACATATAAAACCTAGACAGCATATTAAAAAGTAGAGACATCACTTTGCTGACAAAAGTCCGTGTAGTCAAAGCCATGGTTTTTCCAGTAGTCATGTATGGATGTGACAGTTGGAGCATAAGGAAGGCCAAGCACCCAAGAATTAATGCTTTTGAACTGTGGTTTTGGAAAAGACTGTTGAGAGTCCCTTGGACAGCAAGGAGATCAAACCAGTCAATACTAAAGGAAATCAGTCCTGAATATTCATTGAAAGGACTGATGTTGAAGCTGAAATTCCAATACTTTGGCCACCTTATGCGAAGAGTGGGGTGGAAAAGACCCAGATGCAGGGAACAATTGAAGGCAAAAGGACAAGAGGGTGGCAGAGAATGAGATGGCTGGGTGGCATCACTGACTCAATGGTCATGAGTTTGAGCAAGCTCTGGGAGATGGTGANACAATATACAGCCTTGACGTACTCCTTTTCCTATTTGGAACCAGTCTGTTGTTCCATGTCCAGTTCTAACTGTTGCTTCCTGACCTGCATACAAATTTCTCAAGAGGCAGATCAGGTGGTCTTGTATTCCCATCTCTTTCAGAATTGTCCACAGTTTATTGTGATCCACACCGTCAAAGGCTTTGGCATAGTCAATAAAGCAGAAGGCTACATTAATCTTGGCAAATTTACCAAATTGATCATTGGTACATTGGTTCCTCTGTAAACTAGCTGTTGGTGGATTGGGTTCATCACATTAACCTGGATCTTTTCTGGATCATTTCTTGATCACAGAAAGTAATCTACAGTCCTTCTGAAAAGGTCTCCTTCACACTGCTTCCAAGGTGGCTTCATGAATGGAAAAACATGTCATGGCACTCTGCTGCTTAAGTTCCTTTTGATTTTCTTGTTAAGCTGATAAAAATCCAGGCAACTTCCAATGGTACCATGATCAAATCTCACAAAGCATCGGGTAGTCGAATCCCATCCTCTAATGGTGCTAAAGCTGAAACTCCAGTACTTTGGCCACCTCATGTGAAGAGTTGACTCACTGGAAAAGACTCTGATGCTGGGAGGGATTGGGGACAGGAGGAGAAGGGGATGACAGAGGATGAGATGACTGGATGGCATCACTGACTCGATGGATGTGAGTCTGAGTGAACTCTGGGAGTTGATGATGGACAGGGAGGCCTGGTGTGCTGCGATTCATGGGGTCGCAAAGAGTCGGACACAACTGAGCGACTGAACTGAACTGAAATGAATCATACAAAACCACAGGTTGTGAATGGTCCCTGTATTCCCAGTCCCAGTCTTTCCAAACTTCTGTGTCTGCACTCAGATGTGTGTCTTTGCCTGAAACGATCATAGCCTATCTTCTGAGCCAACATTTCCCCTGAGAGCTGCATCCGAAAAGCCTTTCTTTCAGCCATGTCATGACCTCTATACTGTTAACTCCCCATCCTTATCATCTTAAAAAATTATTATTTATGAATTAACTCACAAATAATCATCACCTCCTAGGTCTGTGTTGCCAGCCCTTTCCAAGGGAAGAGAAAATAACTGAACCAATGTGTATCATTATCAGTTTATAGTTTTAAATGTCCCCTGAACTGTGAACACCGATCTTGTCTTTAGTCAATAGTATCTGACATCCTCTTTAGTGGCTGTTGCAAACTTTTGTCTCTTTTATTTTTCACCATGTGTTTCTTCCCTTCAATGTGTGGAATCCTAGAAGGCATGATCTGTGTATTTTCACCTCTGGAACTCAGGAATTTAATTTTGGAGGTGTATAAAAATATTGGTAACTGACAGTAACCGCCATCCAAGGTCTGTTGGGGAAGGGGGACAAAATTAGTGCAAAGCAAATCGCATATGTATGTCAGAGATCCAACATGGAGGACCCCTGATACTGAGGGTGAGGAATGCAAGTATGTGCCACAGAACAGGGCTTTTAGACATTTGGCAGAAGTTACAACAAGAAGTGGCCAACCCTTCTTCCTCTAAATCAAATAAAGATATGTGATATATGATCCTGAACTCTCTGCTAAAACATCTCTGAAGCCTACAAAGCTGCATTCACTTTCTCTACTTTCACCAATTTGTATTAGACTCTATTTGCACTCAGATTTCCACATTTGTGAGTCCACAAAGAAGAGGACCTGAAATTTCTGAGATCTGAAATTTTGATTAAAATGGCAATTCTGTGCAAGGGCAGTCAGGTGATTCAGAGAGGGAGAATGCAGCAGATTCATGATCAAATACTCCTAATGTGCTTCCTCCTCTCTGTTTCTCCATAATGGAGTAAGAATTAGGGACTGGAAACCATGATGCTTTCATCATCTGAACAGAAATGGGAAACGGCAAGATGAACTTTCTTCATTAATGATGTCAGGAAAGATGTTATTGTTTTTGTCCAGTTGCTAAGACACGTCTGACTCTTTGCGACCCCGTGGACTGCTGCACACCAGGCTTCCCTGTCCTTCACTGTCTGTCAGAGTCAGCTTAAACTCCTGTGCATTGAGTCGGTGATGCCATCCAACCATCTCATCCTCTGCCCCTCCCTTTCTCCTTCTGCCTTCAATCTTTCCCAGCATCAGGATCTTTTCCAATGAATCAGCTTTTTGCATCAGGTGGCCAAAATATTGGAACTTAAGCTTTAGCATCAGTCCTTCCAATTCAGGGTTGATTACCTTAAGGGTTGACTGGTTTGATTTTCTTGCTGTCCAAGGAACTCTCAAGAGTCTTCTCCAGCACCGCAATTCGAAAGCATCAATTCTTTGGCACTCGGCCTTCTTTATGGTCAACTGTCACATTTGTACATGACTACTGGGAAAATCATAGCTTTGACTATATGGACCTTTGCTGGCAAAATGATATCTTTGCTTTTAAATATGCTGTCTAGGTTGGTCATAGCTTTTCTTCCAATTTCATAGCTGAAGTCACCGTCCACAGTGATTTTGGAGCCCAAGAAAATAAAATCTGTCACTGTTTCCGCTTTTCCCCCATCTATTTGCCGTGAAGTTATGGGACTGGATGCCATGATCTTT
This sequence comes from Tragelaphus imberbis, assembly GCA_006410775.1. Classification (NCBI taxonomy): domain Eukaryota; kingdom Metazoa; phylum Chordata; class Mammalia; order Artiodactyla; family Bovidae; genus Tragelaphus; species Tragelaphus imberbis. The sequence goes on along the minus strand of SJYM01004678.1, from coordinate 22,535 downwards.
GTTTTTTGAGAGCTGAATTTTAAGCCAGTGTTTTCACTCTCCTCTTTCACCTTCATCAAGAAGCTCTTTAGTTCTCCATTTTCTGCTATTAAAGTGGTATTATCTTGCCTTGAGAACCCCACAAACACAGTGAAAAGGCAAGAAAGATGAACCTACTACTATGATATTAAAAACTAATGTGTATGTATCTCATCATAGAATGCAGTTGACTTTTACAAATCTTACCTGCGTTCATGAAGTGGTCCTGTCATGTGTGTACTTTTTTCTACAGATGAAGCAAAATTAAGTCTTTCAGAACTAAAATGGCTTATACATGATCACTCTGTTACTAATTTGAGTCTTCAGAGTCTGTAAGATGTGATTTTAAAGACATAACTTTGTGCAAAGAGAAAGGACTTACTTTATATATATCATGAAAAATTCAAATAACTGGTTACTTAAGTGATCATATAGGGAACATATATGAGTAGGTTTAAAAGGATTTGAAAAACCTTAGGAATGATAGCTTGATAAATTCTTATTAAAGGGAAATAATATTCTGGAGAATTATTTCTAATTATACTGCTACTGGTATTAAAGAGGTCATGGAACCTTTCAAAATATGTAATGTATTAATATTTTGTTTCCTGAATTGAATGCAGAATAGGGTCCTGGATGTCTCTTATGGTGACAAAATAATCATTTTGTTAATGATTTCACAGTTAACCCCACTGACCAAGTACAGATTCACAGTTAACCCCACTGACCAAGTACAGATTCCAAGGCATGCTGACAAGGGAAGATGATTTCTCCTAAATTTCCACAAGAAGTAGCACACAGCTTTTGTCTCCCACTCTGAGGAAACAGAGGATGAACCAAGGCAGTCTTCCTAGAGTGACCCTGACCCTATCAATGACTATTTCTTGATTCTAGCATCTACTCACATGGAGTACATCCTGCCCTCATGCTAAGCTTCTTGCCTCCACAGGGTGATTCATGTAAATACCTGGAATCAGAATGTCTGTCTGTGTTCTCTCTTCTCAGGCCAGGCAGCAGTGACTGCCCTGAGTAGCTCAGCAGAGATGGGACAGTGCAAAGAACTCTAGAACATGTAGAGAATGCTACCTGGCTTGGGAGAAGCAGCCGGCAGAAGTCCAAACCACAGCCTTGCAGGTGAAGTTTTAGCCAATCACAAAAAGGATTTTAAGCTGACACTATTGTTGCTAGTAGAAAAGTCTGTGTAAAGAGGCCCATGAGACCAGACAATCCCCTGGTCTGACACAGCCTCCACTGCACGGCCCCAACAGAGCAGAGGGAATTTCCTCCTTAGGACAGGAGGGAGGGGAAGGGCCAGAAGCCACTGTTTAATTCCAGGGACCCTGAGATGTAGTCTGAGGGAACTGAGGCACCTTCAAAGCCCCTCTCTGACTTTCTTTGTTTCCCCTTCAGCCTGATTACTGGTTTGAGTTTGCTGTTTTTCCTTTATGTTTTCATCTACCCTGGAAACCATCCTAGCTCTGGAGCTACCCTGGACCTGAGTGTACCCCTGCAGGTGGAAGCCCAGTGACAGATTCCCAGTCTTAGGTGCTCAGGAACTATGCACCTAATTAAGAATATTGAAATAACTTACTGCCTTCATGTACCACTAACAGAAACCTCTTGCTGTTGTCTCTTCCTTATTTTGTTTTACCTGGTAAACTCTTGATGTTCTGCTTTTAGTTCCTGTTCTCTGTTTTGAAAGAGTAACCTAAAATTTAGGAAAGAGTGAGATTAGAGGGAGAGATACTTACTGTCTTGTTTATCAATGTTTTCCAGGCACTGTCTAATTGCTCTATAAACATCTGATACTGCCTCTAGTCATGTGCAAGAGGAGCCTGATAAATAATGCATTTATTAATAAAACACATTGATAGTTCTGCCACTGGGGACTTGATTCTTGGGGCTGGCACAGCACTCTAAGCATCTGTTTCATCATTAACACTATCCAAGCCCCAGGAGGTGCTTTTCCACACCTTTTGCTCTCTGTTCTAGAAACTGAAGGTGACTACCTTTGAATGCCATTAATGCTTGTGGATGGTGCCTTTGCTGACATTAGATGGTTCAGGGGGGGATTTGAGCAACTGAAGGGATTTTCAGAGAAAAGTCAAAACTGTCCACATATTTTCATTCAAAGAGCATAAATGCCACCAATTCTTGTGTAATGAAAAATCACTTGCCAGCAGCTGTTTGTCAATTAAAAAATAGTAAAAAAATTTTTTTTGGTCATGCCTCGTGGCATGCAGGATTCTAGTTTCCCAATCAGGGACTGAATCTACATTTTCTGCAGTAGAAGGGCAGAGTCTTAATCATTGGACTGCCAGGTTAGTCCTGGTTGTCAATTTTTTGTTTTGGCTTGTTTTCTTGTTTCATATATTATCCTGTTATTGGCAACTGTTGCACATGGCAGCTGAAGAATATTTTGCAATATTAAACAAGTCTTATTACTCTTGAATTTGTATATATGAAGGTCTAGATATAAAATGCATGGAATATGATTCACATTTTATAAAGAAAGTCTGAGGCAAACAGGTTCTGTATTTTGTTGACTCTCATAAAGTGCATCAATGCTAAAACCATTTCCCTCAAGAATTCTGCTCTCTCTACCACAATGTAAGGATCCTCAGAGTGTCTAAGATAAAAGTGAATAGTTCTGTGACAATAATTTTTTCTCTTTGAAATATAATTCCCATTTATTTTCCCCTACCCTAATTTCAAGAATCAGATCAGATCAGATCAGTCACTCAGTCGTGTCCGACTCGTTACGACCCCATGAACTGCAGCACGCCAGGCCTCCCTATCCATCACCAGCTCTCGGAGGTCACTCAGACTCACATTCATCGAGTCAGTGATGCCATCCAGCCATCTCATCCTCTGTCGTCCCCTTCTCCTCCTGCCCCCAATCCCTCCCAGCATCAGAGTCTTCTCCAATGAGTCAACTCTTCGCATGAGGTGGCCAAAATACTGGAGTTTCAGCTTTAGCATCATTCCTTCCAAAGAAATGCCAGGGCTGATCTCCTTCAGAATGGACTGGTTGGATCTCCTTGCAGTCGTCCCTAATGGGTTAGGTCGGAGAAGGCAATGGCAACCCACTC
>SJYM01004678.1:0-10630 GCA_006410775.1 Tragelaphus imberbis | reverse complement strand
TCCAACACCACAGTTCAAAAGCATCAATTCTTCGGCGCTCAGCCTTCTTCACAGTCCAGCTCTCACATCCATACATGACCACAGGAAAGACCATAGCCTTGACTAGGCGAACCTTTGTTGGCAAAGTGATGTCTCTGCTTTTGAATATGCTATCTAGGTTGGCCATAACCTTCCTTCCAAGGAGTAAGCGTCTTTTAATTTCATGGCTGCAGTCACCATCTGCAGTGATTTTGGAGCCCAGAAAAATAAAGTCTGACACTGTTTCCACTGTTTCTCCATCTATTTCCCATGTAGTGATGGGACCAGATGCCATGATCTTCGTTTTCTGAATGTTGAGCTTTAAGCCAACCTTTTCTCTCTCCACTTTCACTTTCATCAAGAGGCTTTTGAGTTCCTCTTCACTTTCTGCCATAAGGGTGGTATCATCTGCATATCTGAGGTTATTGATATTTCTCCCGGCAATCTTGATTCCAGCTTGTGTTTCCTCCAGTCCAGCATTTCTCATGATGTGAGCTTTAGGCAAGCTTTTTAACTCTCCTCTTTCACCCTCATTAAAAGGCTCTTTAGTTCCTCTTCACTTTCTGCCATTAGACTGATATTATCTACAAATCTGAGATTGTTGATATTTCTCTCAGCAATCTTAATTTCAGCTTGTGATTCATCTAGCCCAGCATTTCACATGATGTATTCTGCATAGGAGTTAAATAATCAGGGTAATGATATACAGCTTTGTCATACTCCTTTCCCAATTTTGAAATACTCTGTTGTTCCATGTCTGGTTTTAACTGTTGCTTCTTGACTTGCATACAGGTTTCTTAGGAGATAGGTAAGTTTGTCCATCTTTCCATCTCTTTAAGAATTTTCCACAGTTTGTTGTAATCCACACACACAATCAAAGGCTTTAGCGTAGTCAGTGAAGCAGAAGTAAATTTTTTTTGGAGTTCTCTTGGTTTCTTCATGATCCAGAGAATGTTGGCAATTTGATCTCTAGTTCCTCTGCCTTTTCTAAATCCAGCTTGAACATCTGGTAGTTCTTGGTTCACATACTACTAAAGCCTAGCTTGAAGGATTTTGAGCATAACCTTGCTAACATGTGAAAGAAGCACAATTATGTGGTAGGCTGATCATTCTTTGGCATTGCCCTTATTTCGGATTGGAATGAAAACTAACCTTTTTCAGTCCTGTGGCCACTGCTGAGTTTTCCAAATTTACTGGCATATTGAGTGCAGCACTTTAATGGCATCATCTTTCAGGATTTGAAATAGTTCAGCTGGAATTCCATCACTTTCACTAGCTTTGTTTGCAGTAATGCTTCCTAAGGCCCACTTGATTTCACACTCCAGTACATTTGGCTTTAGGTGAGTGACCACGTCATCATGGTTATCCGGGTCATTAAGACCTCTTATGTATAGTTCTTCTGTGTATTCATCCTACTTCTTAATCTCTTCTGCTTCTGTTAGATCCTTACTGTTTCTGTCCTTTATTGTGCCATCCTTGTATGAAATGTTCTTTCGTNGTAGTCATGTACCTGTCTCTTATACACATCTAGATGTGTATAAGAGACAGGTATAGTTCTTCTGTGTATTCATCCTACTTCTTAATCTCTTCTGCTTCTGTTAGATCCTTACTGTTTCTGTCCTTTATTGTGCCATCCTTGTATGAAATGTTCTTTCGTTATCTCCAATTTTCTGTTCTTTCCCAGTTCATTGTTTACCTTTATTTCTTTGCATTATTCACTTAAGAAGACGTTCTTATCTCTCCTTGCTATTCTCTGGAACTCTGCATTTAGTTGGGTATATCTTTTCTTCCCCCCCTTGCCCTACTTTCTCTTCTTTTCTCAGTTATTTGTGAAGACTCCTCAAATAACCACTTGACCTTCTTGCATTTCTTTTTCTTTGGTGTGATTTTGGTTACTCCCTTCTATACAGTGTTATGAACCTTTGTCTGTAATTCTTCAGGCACTGTTTCTACCAGATCTAATCCCTTGAATCTATTTGTCACCTCCACTGTATAATCATAAGGATTTGAATTATGTCATATCTGAATTGGACTTCCTTGATGGATCAGATGGTAAAGAATCCACCTACATTGCAGAAGACCTGAGTTTGATCCCTGGGGTGGGAAGATCCCCTGGAGGGGGGCATGGCAACCCACTCTAGTAGTCTTGTCTGGAGAATCCCTATGGACAGAAGGGCTGGCAGACTACAAACATGAGGTTGCAAAGAGTTGGACATGACTGAGCTACTAAGCACATACCTGAATGGCTTAGTGATTTTTCCTACTTTCTTCAATTTTAGCCTGAATTTTGCAATAGGAGCTAATTATCTGAGCCACTTTCAGCTCCAGGTGTTTTTGCTGACTGTACACAGCTTCTCCATCCTTAGCTGCAAAGAACATAATCAATCTGATTTCAGTATTGACCATCTGGTGATGTCAATGTGTAGAGTTGTCTCTTGTATTGTTGGAAGAGGGTGTTTGCTATGACCAGTGCGTTCTCTTGGCAAAACTGTTAGCCTTTGCTCTGCTTCATTTTGTACTCCAAGGCCAAACTTGTCTGTTACTCCACATATCTCTTGATTTCCTACTTTTGCATTCCAGTCCCCTATGAGGAATAGGACATCTTTTTTGGAATGTTAGTTCTAGAAGGTCTTATAAGTCTTCATAGAACTGGTCAACTTCAGCTTCTTGGGCATTGGTGGTTGGCACATAGACTTGGGTAACTGTGATGTTGAATGGTTTGTCTTGGAAATGAACCATGATTATTCTGTCATTTTTGAGATTACACCCAAGTACTGCACTTCAGACTATTTTGTGGACTATGAGGGCTACTCTATTTCTTCTAAGGGATTCTTGCCCACAATATTAGATATATAATGATCATCTGAATTAAATTCACCAGTTCTTGCCTACTTTTTAAATGGTTTACTGATTCCTAAGATGATGGTGATGGACAGGGAGGCCTGGTGTGCTGCAATTCATGGGGTCGTAAAGAGTCAGACACGACTGAGCGATTGAACTGAACTGAACTGAAGCTGTTGGTGTTCACTCTTGCATCTCCTGCTTCATCACATCCAATTTACCTTGATTCATGGACCTAGCATTCCAGATTCCTATGCAATATTGTTTTTTACAACATTAAACTGTACGCTCTTCTGCTCTGAGCAGANTTACTGATTCCTAAGATGATGGTGATGGACAGGGAGGCCTGGTGTGCTGCAATTCATGGGGTCGTAAAGAGTCAGACACGACTGAGCGATTGAACTGAACTGAACTGAAGCTGTTGGTGTTCACTCTTGCATCTCCTGCTTCATCACTTCCAATTTGCCTTGATTCATGGACCTAGCATTCCAGATTCCTATGCAATATTGTTTTTTACAACATTAAACTGTACGTATACAATTTAAATATAGCAATTTATAATTTTAAGTTTCATTTTTATCAATTAATATAAACAGAATCGCTCTCGTAGAATGATTAGAATTATCTCTTGAGATTCTGAAAAGTAAACTGACTAATTTATTTAATAACTAATTTATTCAAGCGAATAAAGTGGCCAATAAATCCAAGACTTGGAATCTAGGGATCTTTCCACTCTAGAACCAAGGAAGGACTCTTCCCTGTGGGGAGATGTGCTGTGTGGTCTCACATCTCACTGTGTCTTTTCCTGTCTGTTTCTCCCCCAGTGGAACCTACAGTGACCATCTCCCCATCCAGGACTGAGGCTCTAAACCACCACAACCTGCTGGTCTGCTCAGTGACAGATTTCTATCCAGGCCAGATCAAGGTTCGGTGGTTCAAGAATGGCAAGGAAGAGACAGCCGGCATTGTGTCCACCCCTCTTATTAGGAATGGGGACTGGACCTTCCAGATCCTTGTGATGCTGGAAATGATCCCCCAGCAAGGAGATGTCTACACCTGCCGCGTGGAGCACCCCAGCCTTCAGAGCCCCATCTCGGTGGAGTGGCGTAAGGGCACTTGGTTTCCTTTCATTGTGGGCCCTACAGGACAGGGCAGGCAGAGCTTCCTGTGTTCACTCTATACATCATGGTCCCAGAGCCCAGCCCTGGTAGCTCTTCAGGATTGACTGATGACCAGAGTCTTAAGGTCTAGGGTTACAGAAATGTCCTTGAGGAGCAAGGACCCACTTTTCCCTTCTCCCACCTGCCCACTGTGTCCAAGGACCTATTGGTGTGTCCCTCCCGTGAGGGTGGTCAGAATGGATAACCAGATTCCCCTGGTGCCTCCACTTCCTGTATCTCAGACTGGACTTCAGGCTACTCAAAGAGACACTGTGGTTTGTGGGGACAAACACTAACACTCAGGTTCTGCTCCCTAGGGGCTCAGTCTGAATCTGCCCAGAGGAAGATGCTGAGTGGTGTTGGTGGCTTTGTGCTGGGTCTGATCTTCCTTGGCCTGGGCCTCATCGTCCGTCGCAGGAGTCTGAAGGGTAAGGAACTCTGGGGAAATGGGAAGATGAGCTGTGACTGAGACCTCTGTTCAGGGAGGCTTCTGTTTGTAGATGTAGCTCTTTCCTCCTGACATTGAAAGGAAAGAGGTGAGACTGGTGGTGGGACGAAATGGAACAATCTAGGGAGACACTGGAGTCTGATTTTACTGGTTGAAAGGTAGCCCTGCCATAGAGGTGACAGGTTGAATTTATTTTAGGGGTTCCTTATAATTCATCTTTGTTTCATGGGCTCCTTTCTAAGAGCTTCCTCCGTTAAGAGGGTCAGAACATTTGCTTCCTTTCCTTCTAGCAACAGTTTCATTCATTTGGGGGGATTTTAGTTTAAAGCAGTTAGTGACCTCTGTCTCTAGATATAGTTCTTTATTTTCTTGGGCTCTAAAATCACTGCAGACAGTAACTTCAGCCAAGTCTTTCTTCCAAAGATGCTTGCTCCTTGGAAGAAAAGCTATGGCAAACCTTGATAGCGTATTAAAAAGCAGAGACATCACTTTGCCAACAAAGATCTGTCGAGTCAAAGCTATGGTTTTTCCAGTAGTCATGTACAGATGTGAGAGCTGAATCATAAAAAAGGCTGAGCACTGAAGAGCTGATGCTTTCAAACTGAGATGCTGGAGAAGACTCTTGAGAGTCCCCTGGCCAGCAAGGAGATCAAACCAGTCAATCTTCAATGAAATCAATCCTGAATATTCGTTGGAAAGACTGATGCTGAAGCTGAAGCTCCAGTACTTGGGCCACCTGATGGGAAGAGCCGACTCACTGGAAATGACACTGATGCTGGGAAAGATTGAAGGCAGGAAGAGAAGGGGATGGGAGAGGATGAGATGGTTGGATGGCATCACCAATCTGATGGACATGCATGAGTTTGAGCTAACTCTGGGAAATAGTGAAGGACAGGGAAGCCTGGTGTGCTGCAGTCCATGGGGTCACAAAGAGTTGGACATGACTAAGGGACTGAACAGCATTGTGGCTAATGCATATAGAGGAAATGTATTTCCCATTAAGTTGCATATCCCATTTCCCTTTAGGGTGAGTGAGGTACTGGCTGTTTGCGTTCTGAGACCTTTTGTAGGAGCTTTTGTAGTGGGCCTCTGCACCAGGTGCTATATTTCTGCTCTGTGTCATTGGCGGTTATGGGAACAGGTAAAAAGAGAAGGGGTGCAAAGTGAGTGTGACTGACCACAGTGGCCTCATTCATACCTTATTTCCCGTTATGGTGATAGCGTACTGTGAACGATGTCGGATTCATGATCTCCAAAGAAGACTTAGCTCAAGATCAGGGACCAGGCTTGATCACTCAAGAGCTTTTGTGTGGCAGTTTTATTACAGTGAAAATGAACAGAGAATGCTTCTGATATAGACATCAGAAGAGGGATGGAGAATGCCTCCTTCACTAGTCTTATCAGGACCTTATATACTTTTCCAGACCCACTCCCACAACATATATCTTAAATTAACAAGATCAGAACTAACAATAGAAAGGTCTTACGAGACCCACTCCCACAACCGAAGAACTGATGCTTTTGAACTGCAGTGCTGGAGAAGACTCTTGAGAGTCCCTTGGACAGCAAGGAGATCAAACCAGTCAATCTTAAATGAAATCAATCCTGAATATTCATTGGAAGGACTGATGCTGAAGTTCCAGCCCCTTGGCCACCTGCTGGATGGGAAGAGCTGACTCACTGGAAACGACACTGATGCTGGGAAAGACTGAAGGCAGGAAGAGAAGGGGATGACAGAGGATGAGATGGTTGGTATCTTAGGATAACAAGATTAGCCAGAAGGTTCTTGTTAAGAAGGAAAAACATGTCCTTGAGCAAGATACATTGTTGTTATATAATCATTGGTACAGAATTTAAGGAAAAACAAACCCTTTGAGCAAGAGGAATTGTTTTGTTGCATGATCATTAGTTCTGGGCTTAAAGAAAATGACTTATGTGACTAAGACAAAGCAGTGTAGGAAAAAACATCTGTCCTTTTCTCCTCCTTGAGAGCCCCAGACCCATTTCTCCTCCTTAGGGCCCCAGACTCCTTATCAATCTACCTAAGAATTAACTCTCTCAATGGGATCAAGAGTTAGGGGAAAGAGATTACCCAGTTTCTGTCAGAAGCTCCTGAAGTTGTTCCCCAGAACCAGACCACAATTTTGGTAGCATCTTTCTGTGAAACTTGGAACCACATCTTGGTTGTAGACAGCAGGCACCCACTTTGTGCCACATGTTGGTGGCTACTGCCTGTGGGCATTTATAGTGACTGATATAAGCTACTAGTGGTGGAAAGCAGGTGACTTATCATTAAATTTACTAAAAAGATTGAAATCTGCGTATCTCCCAGAAGAATAACAGCTACTCCACAGCTTCCCACACATCTGTGTCAGGCTGGAGTGCTGTGTCCTTTTGAGCAGATTCAGCTTTACAGGGATGTTAGGGGAGGTACTGATGACATGCCCTGGAGCTCAGCTTTCTCTGATACTGCAGGAATCTGAGAGGAGGTGAGGGAGGGTAGTCTCTCAGGGTGCTGTGTGTGATCACTCTCTCTTCTACAGGGCTCGTGCACTGACTCTTGAAGATGCTTTGATGGGGATTGGTTTTGCTCTTCTGTAATAGCTGCCTGTTCTTGTCCAGAATTCTCAGCTGCCTGCCATCCTGTTCCACTGAGATCAGGTCCTACAGTGACTCTGACGCAGTCACCAGGTCACTTCCTGTGACCCCTGCCTCAAGGATCCGGCTGCTTCTTGCACTGACCCCTGGATCCTCTTCTAGCTGCATCTACTCAGACCCCAAGAGTTTTTCTGTTTCCATTTTTCCAAAGCAGACTGTGGGAGAGAAGCACATTGAAACTATTTGCCTGGCTATAGAATTTTTTATCATGATTAAACATGATTATGAGTTACCTGTATTCTTAAGCTCCTTAAATGCATGGAGGTAGGAAACCACTGCAGAATGAAAGAACACATTTTGAGGTGACCCAGACAACTGGCAACTAGAAGGAGAAGTTATTCACTGAAGGATACTAGAAGCATCATGGTGTGCCATGTAAGCATGGATAGAAGAGAAATAAAATCAATTTTTCTCTATCTGCATCGTTGTCAATGTTTATCTGCATCTCTATCTCTTTGCACTTCTTTTTGATCTCTATTTTCTGTATCTTTCTCATTACCTCACAGCTTATCTGTGTGTTTGATCCCATCTCTATTGTATATTTCTAGAGTGTCTACCAGAGTATTAATCATTTTGGGAAAGGTTCTGAGTGGCTCAGCCTGGGTAATATGCACATCTCTCAGCAACATCATTTTGAGCATGGCATGAAGAAATCTGGCATTTGCCCAATCCCCTTACTGGAAACAGGGATTGGATTTCCCAGATCCTTCTTACTGAAAATGAATTCCCAGCATGGAGATATCACATGGAGCATCCCAGCCTCCAGAACCCCTCAGTGTGGAGTGGCATGAAAGGTAGTTTGTTCTTGTGAACCTCACAAGGATGAATGGCAAAGGTCCCTCTGGCTTAAGGGTCCCTCATTGAGGGTGCCATCTCACAACCATCCCAACCCTTGTCTCCTGCGTGGTCACTTGATGGCATTACTGAGCTGGAATTCTCAGAGGATGGAGCTCCTCTTGTCTGTGAACATAATGACCTATTGATTCATGATGACACTCTCTTCCCAGGTGTTAAGGACATCATCACTATACACTGTGACTCCTTAGACATTGACCCAGTGCAGAAAAATGGTCTTCATCCCAGTCTCTGGGATTTGTCATTAAGATGAATGGCTGGGAGCTTATCTTTGAGGTCATGGATGGCTATGCCACTGAGGAGCAAGCATCCTCTTTTCCCTGTTCTCTCAGCCACACACTGAACCTGAGGAAGTAGGCTTTCTTGGGACCTTTATCTCCCAGGCTGTACTTCAGGTCATCATCCAGGGATGTTGTGCAGTGTGAGGACTCCAGTTTTTGCTCCCCAAGGTCATAATCTGAAACTCTCCAGAGCAAGATGCTGAGTGGAGTCAGAGGTTTTGTGCTGATTTTGTCACTTTCCTCAAGGTAGGCATTGCCACTCACAATAGAAGTAAAGAGAGAGTGACATCATGGGGAAATTGGGAGGGTTTGTGCTGGGTGTCCAGGGAACCCTTGCCTCTATATGTAGCTCTTTGATTTTGACCCTGCAAAGGCAAGAGGCAGGACTAGTGATTGAACCAGGTTCAGAGTTTAGGGAGACATTAAGATCTGACTTTTCTAGTTGAAATATAAGACATTAAAGGAGTGAAAGGTCAGGCATATTCTATGACATTCTTATAGTGCAACATTATCTCACAGACCCAGTGCTCAAAGATTCCTTCTTAATGAGAGGTTAAAGTCTTCTTTCTATCCTTCCAGGGCCCCCAGATTTCACTGGGAAATATAATCCTTTACTGAGAATTTAGTTAAAAATAACAACTACATCTTTTATGAACAAGTGTACTCACAAAATCCTCAAGTCTTAGTAGCCACGTACCTTAAAGTGTATGGGTGTACTAGAAAACAATTTGCTTGTCATGACTTGCATGTCTTACCTTCGATCATATCAGCCAAGGACAGTGGTGTACACCAATATTCCATAAGCTTCTGTGTATTTCCCAGCCTCCTCTGAAATTGGATTGGAGTCATGTGACTGGCACCAGCCAATGAAACTTAAAAGTGAGTATAAGCTCTACCTGCTTTCTCTACTACTGCAAGCCTGGAAACCATTGTTGAGCTGATGGTGTTGCAAGGTTTTAGAAACTCCATAAACTGAATCTCTTGAATGACTGTGGAACTGAGTTGCCTTTAGTGAGTTAAGCCACTGAGATTAAACTTTTACTGCAGTTTAAGATGAGATGGTTGGATGGCATCACTGACTCAATGGACGTGGGTTTGGGTAGAGTCTGGCAGTTGGTGATAGACAAGGAGACCTGGTGTGCTGTGGTTCATGGGGTCACAAAGAGTTGGACATGATTGAGCAACTGAACTGAACTGAACTGAACTGAAGATCTTACTGCAACATGACCTTGTCCTTCCTGACTATACTGAAATGTTTAACTGAAGGAACAGAGTTCACAAGTTGAAAGACAAATCAGTGGAGTTAATGTAAGTTAAGAGGTGATGAATTTTTAAAAATGTTTATTTGTTTGTTTTCTTCCACCTGACAATGTAAGTATTCCCAATGACTAGAATAGTGTTTCTGCAGGGCATGCTGTCCTGACCTACCTAGTCTCCTCCCTTTGGGAATGAAGAGTTTGTTCCTTCAATTGTTGGGAATATTCCTGTCTGACAGCCCTCAGTTGTTCATTCTCCTAAGGGGAGGAGAGCTTCCCTGGTAGCTCAGATAGTAAAAGAAACTGCCGGCAATGCAGGAGACCTAGGTTCAATCCCTGGGTTGGGAAGATCTCCTGGAGAGCGAAGTGGCAACCCACTGCACTGTTCTAGAAAACTCCATGAACAGAGGAGCCTGGCAGGCTACAGTCCATGGTGTCACAATGAGTTGGCTACAATTGAGCGACTAACACTGACTCACTCAAGGTGAGGAGAACTGTCTCATCCAGTTTCATTCCACTTCCCAGGGGAATTCACCTTCAATGATTGCTCATTGCAGGACTATAAAAGTCCTGAGCCCTGCTAGAACTTGGGTCAACTCTGGAGGGCTCTTGCAGTGTCAGAACTCCTTGTGGGTCATACTGTGGACATTTTTGTGACTGTATAACATCCCAACTTCTAATATCATGAGTCATGTAATTCTTCTATCAGTTTCTATTGTAATTTAAATATATTTGTTTTTGCGTCTTCTTCTCTTCAATATGGACAATGTTTCTCATCCCCCTTCTTAAAAGATGAAGATATTGGCATAACTATCCTTCCTTTCTCCTCCTTTACTTTTCCACTTGTCAGATGAAGGTGTCTGCACTTTCTAAAATATTGACATTCTATGGTAACAATGATTGTCTCTGGTTCTTGCTATTAGCTTAATCATAAAAGTTGCAAGTTTTTTTTTTTCTTTTAATCACTTTATAATCATTTATGTAGTCCAGTATCTTGGGTTTCCTGTGGAGTTGTGGTAGTAGGGTCTCTTTTCAGTAATGTCTTGGATTGAATCCACTGTTTCTTGGTTTCCTCGCCTTTCTATTTCCTGAACAAAAATTTCACTTTACTAA
>SJYM01004677.1:15599-25783 GCA_006410775.1 Tragelaphus imberbis | reverse complement strand
AACTCGGTGCAGTGGGACATGGCCTCCTCCGGCGATGACTGGGCAATCACGTGGTTATTCTTGACTTATGGCGGGATTCTCTAGTTACCACCTGGAACTCAGCGAGCCGCTCGTGTGGCTCCAGGGAAGATCAATCTCCATTGCAAATGGCGTGGGAGAGCTGGGGAATGGTCTCGAGTCACTGCAGGACAAAAAGACCACTTCGAGTCTTCTAGGCGTGTGTCCAGAAACTCCGCGTTCCCCTTCAGGGGCACTAGGGTTCCCGGGCGGAGTTGCATTCAAGTTTCAGCTGGGGAATCAGGCCTCGTCTCGAGTTGAAACAAAGTACTCCTCTGTCCTTTTGAGTGGCCAAGTCAAACTCTTGAAACACATTGTGTTAAAAAAAAGGCAATCAAGCCTTCTGTGGAGTTTTGAGAGAGGACTCGTGTCTGTTCTCTAGGCCCTGCAGGAAAAGAAGGGCCTCATGTGGTGATGTCAGTGGAATCTCATGGTGTTTCATCAAGATGCGGCTCGACGTTTGGCATTTCTGTCGAGCTTCGACGGGGACCTCAGGGAGCCTCTCTTNAGAGTTTTGAGAGAGGACTCTTGTCTGCTCTCTAGGCCCTGCAGGAAAAGAAGGGCCTCATGTGGTGATGTCAGTGGAATCTCATGGTGTTTCATCAAGATGCGGCTCGACGTTTGGCATTTCTGTCGAGCTTCGACGGGGACCTCAGGGAGCCTCTCTTGTGTCCCCAGGGATGTCCAGTGCCCATTGGAGTTGCTAAGAGTGCCCGGGATGGCTCTCCATTCACGGAAGGGGAATTGGTCTTCAGTATGTGTTGAATGGGGTATCTCAAGGAGTTTCTCGAGTTCCTGTAGGAAAGCCTAGGTTGTCTAGGCTTGTGACGGTGACCTCTGGCAGCTTCCCTTGGTGCCTATGAGAATGGCCAATAATGTGTTAGGAGGGTTGTTTTGGGATTCGACTGGGTTCAGTACCATGGAAGAGGGCCACATCTGGAGTTGAGGCGGGAATCTCAGGCTTCCTCTCGTGTTCTGACATCGATCTTCGGGTCTTTGGGGGTTCTGAACAGGGAGTTAGGCTTCGCCTTGTGTGCAGCCACGGAACTCCACTATCCTCTCGAGATGTTCATGGAGTGTCAGGCCTCTTGTCGTGTTGTCCTTGGAACCAGAGGCTATTTCGGGAGGATGCACCCAGTGTGTCAGTGCTCCTTTTTGTGGTGACTTCATCCTCGGTGTTTCCTTGGAAAAGGTGGGCAGGTATTGGGACTTTTCTTGAGTTGACGAGGAACTCGGTGTCTTTCGGAATGTGGCACGAACCACGAGGCTTCCTCTCGAGTTTCCAAGTGAGAAGGGCCTCCTGCTGATGTTTGGTGGAAGGTCGGGATACCTTTGCAGGTACAGCAGGGGGATTGACACTCATGTCATGATCAGAGGGAAGAAGCATCTCAGAAGAAGATTTGCCAGTTACCTCGGTGTTCCTCTCCAAAGAGACCGGTATGTTGGGCCACATATGCTGTTTCCTCAAGGCTGTCTGTTTCCGTTTCGATGATCCAATGGGTTTGTTGTATTTCTCTCAACTCGGTGCAGTGGGACATGGCCTCCTCCGGCGATGACTGGGCAACTACGTGGTTATTCTCGACTTACGGCGGTATTCTCGAGTTACGACCTGGAACTAAGCGATCTGCTCATGTGGCCCCAGGGAAGATCAATCTCCATTCCAAATGGCGTGGGAGAGCTGGGGAAAACTCTCGAGACGCGGCAGGGAAAAAGACCTCTTCGAATCTTCTAGGCCTGTGTCCAAAAACTCCGTGTTCCCCTTCGGGGGCACTAGGGTTCCCAGGGTTGCATTCACCTTTAAGCCGGGGAATCAGGCCTCGTTTCGAGTTGAAACAAAGTACTCCTCTGTCCTCTCGAGTGGCCAAGGCAAGCTCTTGAAACCCATTGTGTTAAAAGAAAGGCAATCAAGCCTTCTGTGGAGTTTTGAGAGAGGACTCGTGTCTGCTCTCTAGGCCCTGCAGGAAAAGAAGGGCCTCATGTGGTGATGTCAGTGGAATCTCATGGTGTTTCCTCGAGATGCGGCTTGACGTTTGGCATTTCTCTCGATCTTCGACGGGGACCTGAGGGAGCCTCTCTTGTGTCCCCAGGGAAGTCCATTCCCCATTGCAGTAGAGAAGAGTGCCCGGGATGGCTCTCCATTCACGGCAGGGGAATCGGGCTTCAGGACGTGTTGAAGGGGTTATCTCAAGGTGTTTCTCGAGTTGCTGTCAGAAAGCCTAGGTTGTCTGGGCTTGTGACGGTGACCTCTGGCAGCTTCCCTTGGTGCCTATGAGAAGGGATAATACTGTGCACTTGAGAGGGTTGTCTTGGGATTCACCTGGGTTCAGTGCCATGGAAGAGCGTCTCATGTGGAGGTGAGGCGGGAATCTCAGGCTTCTTCTGTTCAGACATCGATCTCGGAGTCTTTGGGGGTTTTCAACAGGATGTTAGGCCTCACCTTGTGTGGAGGCATGGAAAGCCGCTTTCCTCTCTAGCTGTTCATGGGGTATTGGGCCACTTGCCGAGTTGTCCTTGGAACCAGAGGCTCTTTCTGGAGGATGCACCCCGGGTGTGAGTGCCCCTTCGTGGGGTGACTTCATCCTCTGGGTTCCATTGGAAAAGGTGCTCAGGCATCGGGATTTCTCTTGAGTGAACGGGGAAATCGGTGTCTTTCAGAATGTGGCACGAACCTCGAGGGTTCCTCTGCAGTTGCCAAGTGAGACCGGCCTCCTCCTGAGATGGGACAGGAAGGTCGGTATCCCTTTGCAGACAAAGCAGTGGGACCGACCCTCATGTCAAGATCAAGAGGAAAGAAGGGACTCAGAGGATGTTGTGCTGGAACCTTGGTGTTCTTCTCCAATGAGACCCCTAGGCTGGGACATATTTGAAGTTTCCTCTAGGCTGACTAGTTCCGTGACGATGATCCAGTGGGTTCGTGGGATTTCTCTCTATAGGCTGCATCGGGAAATGGCTTCCTTAGACGGTGACTGGGCAACTACGTGGTTATTATTGACTTACGGCGGGATTCTCGAGTTGCAACCCAGAACTCAGAGAGCCACTCATGTGGCCCCAGGGAAGACCCATGTCCATTCCAAATGGCGTGGAAGAGCTGAGGATTGCTCTGGAGTCGCTGCAGGCCAAAGAGACCTCTTCTACTTCTCTTAGCGTGTGTTCAGAAACTCTGTGTTCCCCTTCTGGGGCACTAGGGATCTCCTGGTTGCATTCAAGCTTCAGCAGGGGAGTCAGACATCGTCTCCTTTTGAAACGAAGAACCCCCCTCTCCTCTCGAGTGGCCAAGGCTGGCTCTTGAAGCCCATTGTGTTAACCAAAGGGAATCAAGCCTTTTGTGGAGTTTTGAGAGAGGACTCGGGGTTTCTCTCTAGGCCCTGCAGGAAAAGAAGGGCCTCATATGTGGATGTCGGGGGTAACCTCATGGTGTTTTCTCGAGCTGCAACTCGAAGTGTGGCGTTTCTCTCAAGCTACGACGAGGATCTCAGGGAGCCTCTCTTGTGTCCCCAGGGAAGTCCAGTCCCCACTCGAGCAGCAAGGATGGCCCGGGATATCTCCCGATTCATGGCAGTGGAATCGGGCTTCAAGACGTGTTGAAGGGGGTATCTAGAGGTGTTTCTCGAGTTGCTGTCAGAATCCCTAGGTTCCCTAACCTTGTGTCGGGGACTTCTAGCAGTTTCCCTTGGTGCCTATGCGAATGGGGAATACTGCGCGTTGAGACGGTTGTCTTTGGATTCCCCTGGGTTCAGTGCCATGGAAGAGGGCCACATGTGGTTTTGACGCGGGAATCTCAGGCTTCCTCTCCTGTGCTGACATCAATCTCCGGGACTTTGGGGGTTCTGAACAGGGAGTTAGACCTCGCCTTGTGTGGAGGCATGGAACTCCGCTTTCCTCTCGAGGTGTTCATGGAGTGTCAGGCCAGTTGTCGAGTTGTCCTTCGAACCAGAGGCAACTTCGAGAGGATGCACCCAGTGTGTCAGTGCTCCTTCGTGTGGTGACGTCATCCTCGCGGTTCCATTGGAAAAGGTGCACAGGCATTCAGACTTCTCTGGAGTTGACGGGGAAATCGGTGTCTTTCGGAATGTGGCATGAACCACGAGGCTTTCTCTCGAGTTTCCAAGTGAGAAGGGCCTCCTGCTGAGGTTTGATGGAAAGTCGGGTCCCTTCGCAGGCATAGCAGGGGTATTGACCCTCATGTCGAGTTCAGGAGGGAAGAAAGGGCTCAGAGAAAGTTGTGCCAGGAATCTCGGTGTTCCTCTCCACTGAGACCGGTATGTTAGGCCACATTTGCTATTTCCTCAAGGCTATCTATTTCCGTTTCGAAAATCCAATGGGTTCGTGGTATTTCTCTCAACTCGGTGCAGCGGGACATGGCCTCCTCGGGCGTTTACTGGGCAACCACGTGGTTATTCTCGACTTACGGCGGGATTCTCGAGTTACGACCCGGAACTCAGCGAGCCTCTCCTGTCGCCCTATGGAAGACCAATCTCCATTACAAATGGCATGGGAGAGCTCAAGACTGCTCTCCAGGCAATGCAGGGCAAAGAGACCTCTTCTAGTCTTCTAGGCGTGTGTCCAGAAACTCCATGTTCTGCTTCAGGGGCGCTAGGTATCTCGTGGGTTCATTCAATCTTCAGCCGTGGAGTCTGGCCACGTTTCTAGTTGAAACAAAGAACTCCTCTCTCCTCTCGAGTCGACAAGGCTAGCTCTTGAAGCCCATTGTTTAAGAAAAGGAAAAGGCAATCAAGCCTTCTGTGGAGTTTTGAGAGTGGACTCGGGGTTTCTCTCTAGGCCATGGAGGAAAAGAACGGCCTCATGTGGCGATGTCCGGGGAATCTCAAGGTGTTTTCTGGAGCTGCGTCTCGACGTGTGGTGTTTCTCTCGAGGTATGACGGGGAACTCAGGGAGCCTCTCTTCTGTCCCCAGGGAATTCCAGTGCCCATTGTAGTAGAGAGGACGGCCCAGGATATCTCTCTAGTGTTGGCAGGGGTATCGGGCTTCACGAAGTGTTGAATGGGATATCTCGAGGTGTTTCTCGAGTTGCTGTAAGAATCCCTCGGTTCCCTGGGCGTGTGATGGTGACCTCTGGCAGCTTCCCTTGGTGCCTATGAGAATGGGACAATACTGTGCAGTTGAGAGGGTTGTCTTGGGATTCCACTGGGTTCAGTGCCATGGAAGAGGGCCACATCTGGAGGTGAGGCGGGAATCTCAGGCTTCCTCTCCTGTTCTGACATCGATCTCCGGGTCTTTGGGGGTTCTGACCAGGGAGTTGGGCCTCCCCTTGTGTGGAGCCATGGAACTCCACTATCCTCTCCAGGAGTTTGTGGAGTGTCAGGCCCCTTGTCGAGTTGTCCTTGAAACCAGAGGCTCTTTCGTGAGGATGCATCCAGTGTGTCAGTGCTCCTTTTTGTGGTGACTTCATCCTCGGGGTGCCATTGGAAAAGGTGGGCAGGTATTGGGATTTCTCTTGAGTTGACGGGGAACTCGGTGTCTTTCGGAATGTCGCACGAACCACGAGGCTTCCTCTCGAATTTCCAAGGGAGAAGGGCCTCCTGCTGAGGTTTGGTGGAAGGTCGGGATACCTTTCAAGGCATAGCGGGGGGATTGACACTCATGTCGAGATCAGAAGGGAAGCAGGGGCTCAAAAGACGATGTCCCATTTACCTCGGTGTTCCTCTCCAAAGAGACCGGTATGTTGGGCCACATATGCTGTTTCCTCAAGCCTGTCTGTTTCCGTTTCGATGATCCAATGGGTTCGTGGAATTTGTCTCAACTCGGTGCAGTGGGACATGGCCTCCTCCGGCGATGACTGGGCAACCACGTGGTTATTCTCGACTTACGGCGGGATTCTCGAGTTACGACCTGGAACTCAGCGAGCCGCTCGTGTGGCGCCAGGGAAGATCAATCTCCATTCCAAATGGAGTGGGAGAGCTGGGGAATGCTCTCGAGTCGCTGCAGGGCAAAAAGACTTCTTCTAGTCTTCTAGGCGTGTGTCCAGAAACTCCGTGTTCCCCTTCAGGGGCGCTAGGGTTCCCGGGGTTGCATTCAAGATTCAGCCGGGGAATCACGCCTCGTCTCCAGTTGAAACAAAGTACTCCTCTGTCCTCTCGAGTGGCCAAGGCAAGCTCTTGAAACCCATTGTGTTAAAAGAAAGGCAATCAAGCCTTCTGTGGAGTTTTGAGAGAGGACTCGTGTCTGCTCTCTAGGCCCTGCAGGAAAAGAAGGGCCTCATGTGGTGATGTCAGTGGAATCTCATGGTGTTTCCTCGAGATGCGGCTTGACGTTTGGCATTTCTCTCGATCTTCGACGGGGACCTGAGGGAGCCTCTCTTGTGTCCCCAGGGAAGTCCATTCCCCATTGCAGTAGAGAAGAGTGCCCGGGATGGCTCTCCATTCACGGCAGGGGAATCGGGCTTCAGGACGTGTTGAAGGGGTTATCTCAAGGTGTTTCTCGAGTTGCTGTCAGAAAGCCTAGGTTGTCTGGGCTTGTGACGGTGACCTCTGGCAGCTTCCCTTGGTGCCTATGAGAAGGGATAATACTGTGCACTTGAGAGGGTTGTCTTGGGATTCACCTGGGTTCAGTGCCATGGAAGAGCGTCTCATGTGGAGGTGAGGCGGGAATCTCAGGCTTCTTCTGTTCAGACATCGATCTCGGAGTCTTTGGGGGTTTTCAACAGGATGTTAGGCCTCACCTTGTGTGGAGGCATGGAAAGCCGCTTTCCTCTCTAGCTGTTCATGGGGTATTGGGCCACTTGCCGAGTTGTCCTTGGAACCAGAGGCTCTTTCTGGAGGATGCACCCCGGGTGTGAGTGCCCCTTCGTGGGGTGACTTCATCCTCTGGGTTCCATTGGAAAAGGTGCTCAGGCATCGGGATTTCTCTTGAGTGAACGGGGAAATCGGTGTCTTTCAGAATGTGGCACGAACCTCGAGGGTTCCTCTGCAGTTGCCAAGTGAGACCGGCCTCCTCCTGAGATGGGACAGGAAGGTCGGTATCCCTTTGCAGACAAAGCAGTGGGACCGACCCTCATGTCAAGATCAAGAGGAAAGAAGGGACTCAGAGGATGTTGTGCTGGAACCTTGGTGTTCTTCTCCAATGAGACCCCTAGGCTGGGACATATTTGAAGTTTCCTCTAGGCTGACTAGTTCCGTGACGATGATCCAGTGGGTTCGTGGGATTTCTCTCTATAGGCTGCATCGGGAAATGGCTTCCTTAGACGGTGACTGGGCAACTACGTGGTTATTATTGACTTACGGCGGGATTCTCGAGTTGCAACCCAGAACTCAGAGAGCCACTCATGTGGCCCCAGGGAAGACCCATGTCCATTCCAAATGGCGTGGAAGAGCTGAGGATTGCTCTGGAGTCGCTGCAGGCCAAAGAGACCTCTTCTACTTCTCTTAGCGTGTGTTCAGAAACTCTGTGTTCCCCTTCTGGGGCACTAGGGATCTCCTGGTTGCATTCAAGCTTCAGCAGGGGAGTCAGACATCGTCTCCTTTTGAAACGAAGAACCCCCCTCTCCTCTCGAGTGGCCAAGGCTGGCTCTTGAAGCCCATTGTGTTAACCAAAGGGAATCAAGCCTTTTGTGGAGTTTTGAGAGAGGACTCGGGGTTTCTCTCTAGGCCCTGCAGGAAAAGAAGGGCCTCATATGTGGATGTCGGGGGTAACCTCATGGTGTTTTCTCGAGCTGCAACTCGAAGTGTGGCGTTTCTCTCAAGCTACGACGAGGATCTCAGGGAGCCTCTCTTGTGTCCCCAGGGAAGTCCAGTCCCCACTCGAGCAGCAAGGATGGCCCGGGATATCTCCCGATTCATGGCAGTGGAATCGGGCTTCAAGACGTGTTGAAGGGGGTATCTAGAGGTGTTTCTCGAGTTGCTGTCAGAATCCCTAGGTTCCCTAACCTTGTGTCGGGGACTTCTAGCAGTTTCCCTTGGTGCCTATGCGAATGGGGAATACTGCGCGTTGAGACGGTTGTCTTTGGATTCCCCTGGGTTCAGTGCCATGGAAGAGGGCCACATGTGGTTTTGACGCGGGAATCTCAGGCTTCCTCTCCTGTGCTGACATCAATCTCCGGGACTTTGGGGGTTCTGAACAGGGAGTTAGACCTCGCCTTGTGTGGAGGCATGGAACTCCGCTTTCCTCTCGAGGTGTTCATGGAGTGTCAGGCCAGTTGTCGAGTTGTCCTTCGAACCAGAGGCAACTTCGAGAGGATGCACCCAGTGTGTCAGTGCTCCTTCGTGTGGTGACGTCATCCTCGCGGTTCCATTGGAAAAGGTGCACAGGCATTCAGACTTCTCTGGAGTTGACGGGGAAATCGGTGTCTTTCGGAATGTGGCATGAACCACGAGGCTTTCTCTCGAGTTTCCAAGTGAGAAGGGCCTCCTGCTGAGGTTTGATGGAAAGTCGGGTCCCTTCCCAGGCATAGCAGGGGTATTGACCCTCATGTCGAGTTCAGGAGGGAAGAAAGGGCTCAGAGAAAGTTGTGCCAGGAATCTCGGTGTTCCTCTCCACTGAGACCGGTATGTTAGGCCACATTTGCTATTTCCTCAAGGCTGTCTATTTCCGTTTCGAAAATCCAATGGGTTCGTGGTATTTCTCTCAACTCGGTGCAGCGGGACATGGCCTCCTCGGGCGTTTACTGGGCAACCACGTGGTTATTCTCGACTTACGGCGGGATTCTCGAGTTACGACCCGGAACTCAGCGAGCCTCTCCTGTCGCCCTATGGAAGACCAATCTCCATTACAAATGGCATGGGAGAGCTCAAGACTGCTCTCCAGGCAATGCAGGGCAAAGAGACCTCTTCTAGTCTTCTAGGCGTGTGTCCAGAAACTCCATGTTCCGCTTCAGGGGCGCTAGGTATCTCGTGGGTTCATTCAAGCTTCAGCCGTGGAGTCTGGCCACGTTTCTAGTTGAAACAAAGAACTCCTCTCTCCTCTCGAGTCGACAAGGCTAGCTCTTGAAGCCCATTGTTTAAAAAAAGTAAAAGGCAATCAAGCCTTCTGTGGAGTTTTGAGAGTGGACTCGGGGTTTCTCTCTAGGCCATGGAGGAAAAGAACGGCCTCCTGTGGCGATGTCCGGGGAATCTCAAGGTGTTTTCTGCAGCTGCGTCTCGACGTGAGGTGTTTCTCTCGAGGTATGACGGGGAACTCAGGGAGCCTCTCTTCTGTCCCCAGGGAATTCCAGTGCCCATTGTAGTAGCGAGGAAGGCCCAGGATGCCTCTCTAGTCACGGCAGGGGTATCGGGCTTCAAGAAGTGTTGAAGGGGATATCTCGAGGTGTTTCTCGAGTTGCTGTAAGAATCCCTAGGTTCCCTGGGCTTGTGACGGTGACCTCTGTCAGCTTCCCTCGGTGCCTATGAGAATGGGCAATACTCTGCAGTCGAAAGGGTTGTCTTGGGATTCCACTGGGTTCAGTACCATGGAAGATGGCCATATCTGGATGTGAGGCGGGAATCTCAGGCATCCTCTCCTGTTCTGACATCGATTTCGGGCTCTTTGTGGGTTCTGAACAGGGAGTTGGGCCTCGCCTTGTGTGGAGCCACGGAACTCGACTATCCTCTCGAAGTGTTCATGGAGTATCAGGCCCCTTATTGAGTTGTCCTTAGAACCAGAAGCTCTTTCCGGAGGAT
Source organism: Tragelaphus imberbis (assembly GCA_006410775.1). NCBI lineage: Eukaryota > Metazoa > Chordata > Mammalia > Artiodactyla > Bovidae > Tragelaphus > Tragelaphus imberbis. The sequence goes on along the minus strand of SJYM01004677.1, from coordinate 16,115 downwards.
GCACCCAATGTGTCAGTGCTCCTTCGTGTGTTGACTTCATCCTCAGTGTTCCGTTGGAAAAGGTCGGCAGGTATTGGTACTTCTCTTGAGTTGACGGGAAACTGGTGTCTTTCGGAATGTGGCACAAACCACGTAGCTTCCTCTCGAGTTTCCAAGTGAGAAGGGCCTCCTGCTGAGGTTTGGTGGAAGGTCGGGATACCTTTCCAGGAATAGCGGGGGGATTGACACTCATGTCGATATCAGGAGGGAAGAAGGGGATCAGAAGTAGATGTGCCAGGTACCTCGGTGTTTGTCTCCAAAGAGACCGATATGTTGGGCCAAAGATGCTGTTTCGTCAAGGCTGTCTGTTTCTTTTCGAATATCCATTGGGTTTCGCGGTATTTCTCTCAACTCGGTGCAGTGGGACATGGCCTCCTCCGGCGATGACTGGGCAACCACGTGGTTATTCTCGTCTTATGGCGGGATTCTCGAGTTATGACCTGGAAATCAGCGAGCCGCTCGTGTGGCCCCAGGGAT
>SJYM01004676.1:23528-37646 GCA_006410775.1 Tragelaphus imberbis | reverse complement strand
TGAAAAGATGCTCAACATCACTCATTATCAGAGAAATGCAAATCAAAACCACAATGAGGTACCATTTCACGCCAGTCAGTATGCTGCTAAGTTGCTTCAGTCGTGTTCAACTCTGTGTGACCCCATAGACAGAAGCTCACCAGGCTCTCCCGTCCCTGGGATTCTCCAGGGAAGAATGTTGAAGTGGGTTGCCATTTCCTTCTCCAGTCAGTATGACCGCTATCCAAAAGTCTACAAGCAAGAAATGTTGGAGAGGGTGTGGAGAAAAGGGATCCCTCTTACACTGCTGATGGGAATGCAAACTAGTGCAGCCACTATAGTGCAGCCACTATGGAGAACAGTATGGAGATTTCTCACAAAACTGGGAATACAACTGCCTTATGATCCAGCAATCCCACTGCTGGGCATAAACACTGAGAAAACCAGAATTGAAAGAGACACGTGTACTCCAATGTTCATCACAGCACTGTTTGTAATAGCCAGAACATGGAAGCAACCTAGATGTCCTTCAGCAGATGAATGGATAGGAAAGCTGTGGTACATTTATACAATGGAGTATTACTCAGCGAATAAAAATAATACATTTGAATCAANCAATGTTCATCGCAGCAGTGTTTACAATAGCCAGGACATGGAAGCAACCTAGATGTCCATCAGCAGATGAATGGATAAGAAAGCTGTGGTACATGTACACAATGGAGTATTACTCAGCCATTAAAAAGAATACATTTGAATCAATTCTATTGAGGTGAATGAAACTGGAGCCTATTATACAGAGTGAAGTAAGCCAGAAAGAAAAACACAAATACAGTATACTAATGCATGTATATGGAAGCTACAAAGATAATAAAAATAACCCTGTATACAAGACAGCAAAAGAGACACTGATGTATATAACAGTCTTTTGGACTCTGGGAGAGGGAGAGGGTGGGATGATTTCGGAGAATGGCATTGAAATATGTATGACATCGTATAAGAAATGAGTCACCAGTCCAGGTTCAATTTCTGATACTGGATGCCTGGAGCTCGTCCACTGGGATGACTCAGAGGGATGCTATGGGGAGGGGGGAGGGAGGAGGGTTCAGGATGGGGAACAAATGTATACTGTAGCAGATTCATTTTGATGAATGGCGAAACCAATACAATATTTTAAAGTTAAATAAAATAAAATTAAAAAAATATTTTAGTAAGGCATTGCAAAGAACTTCAAGACAAGAAAAGTTTAGGACAGGGTCCCCCAGTGCCTAATATTTCCTGCTAGTGCTTCAGGACCAGGGGTGGCTTTAGCTCTAACCTGTACTGGAGTGGAGTGCAGAGATAGTCATGGATCGGTTAGTAAATCTAAACTGTGGATGGTCGACTGGATGGTCATCCTCTGGAGACTTGCCGAGACTTGTGTCCCAGCCTCTCTAGGGCTTTAACTTGGGTCCTAAAGTCTAGATGTTCTCAGACTGAACTGCACACTTAGATATGTTGTTTAAGGTTTTCTTCCACCGAATATCAATGTGTGTGAGACTTGGCAGATAGGTGATGACTTCATGCGCATTCTGGCTCAGTCACCCTGAGGTGCATTTGCTTCCTGTGCCCTGGAGGTGTTCATGATTTCCTCTGTTTAGAATGAAGCCTGGGTGTCTCCATTGTGATTGCCCCTGAATGTGAGTCTGTGGGTCTGCCTATGCCTCCTGTCCTCTTTCATGTTACACCCATGCTTGTGACATTATACAGAGCTCTGCTGCCATATCTGTCTGAGTTATTGCACATCCCTATTCAACATACATGCATGAAAAGCTCATGTGTACTCCTTCTTTTTTTAGGTTTGTATACCAATTGTACACTGCATGTGAACTAGACCTATGGTTTCATTCCTGGATCAAATGCTTCCAACATCTTGAACTGTGATTTTTTCAAGACTTCCATGTTATTTTTGTACATCAAGAAATGCTTTATTACAGTGACCACATGTGGAAACAAGAATACCCACACACTTACAGTCATGCCCGACTTGCAAGAATATTACTCATTGCAGGGAGAATATTAATGAGAATCACACAGGGCAAAGATGTTGCAGGAATGCATATGTCAGGAAAAGTTTTGTTTTGTTTTGTTTTCTGTGAGGAAAGATTTGGGGTTGATTTGTTAAGGGTTCTATAAACAGAACCACACAGTTGAAATACACTAATGTTTACCCCTACCCATGTATTCTTGCATTGATCATTAAACTGTCATTGCCCATGGAGAATTTCTTCATGATTTTAAGTAAATACTCACCCAGGTGATAGGAATTGGGGCTTGCCTTTCTGTACAGAGAAAGTTGTTATAGAGTTCTTGTCCTCAGTGGCCTTCTCTAGCCCAGGGAAAAGAGGATGCATGATCAATTTCAAGTTCAAAGCCCTTTGCTATTTCTGTGTCATTTCTGTAAGGAAAGCACAGGGAATGGAATCACACCAACCTGACTGGCACTGTGAAGCCGTCTAAAGCGACAGGAGTAGAAAACACAGGAACAGGTCATTCAACTGTCCACAGTGAGGTCTACCAAGCCTGCCAATCTCTTTGCATATAAAGCCCACTCATGAGCCAATTCCATTCACCTTTCAGGATATGTCATACAAGTAAAAGACTTGATCAACTAGCTAGTCAAAACATTAACTGGGGCAAAAATAATAGTGGTGCTTACCAAAGTCCATTATACTGGATAAGTAAACCAATAAGTTCCGCATGAGTGAAACTTGCTTTTCAGAATTGTGTGTGTGTGTGTGTGTTTGTGTGTGTGTGTGCATGCATGCACATGCACACACATGGGCGCTGGCCAAAATGTGTGTTTGACTCTCTGAACTGGCCTGGCTGGGGCATGGAAGAATGCACACGGAAAACAACAAAGAGCTGGTATAAAGTAGAAAGATCTTGGGGCGGCAGAAGCACTGAGGAAAAGCCCTGGAGGAAAGCCCAGGGATCTCACCCAGGGAGCAAGCTGTACATGTAAATAGGCATGTAAGTGTACACGTGGATCCCTGAGGAGANCCTCCATCCATGGGATTTTTTAGGCAAAAGTACTGGAGTGGGGTGCCATTGCTGTATGATACCTAAAATAAACAAAAAGGTCCTCCATGAAAAATACGCATGTATGTAACTAGATGTGTATAAGAGACAGGGGAGCAAGCTGTACATGTAAATAGGCATGTAAGTGTACACGTGGATCCCTGAGGAGAAAGGCAAGGCAGGCCAAAAGCACCTGAGGGCACTCAGGAAGAATGCGAAGGAGCAGGGACAGAGTGGGCCAGATTCCCAGACACAGAAGTGGGGCTACGCACAGCCCCTAGGAGAGCCGGCTACAAAGGGTATTCTGTCCTCTAGTGAAGGAGCATTCTTTCCCTGACATGACCAGTCATATGAACACAGCTTGCCCTTTTGTCTAAGATTTGGGAAACTGATGGCACTGTAGCACAAGCTGCTGCTACGTGCAGCCTTTAGCAGTTTGAATCATCACTCCTTAAAAGGGTGTCTTTGGTTAATCTTCTCACCCATCCCAGTCCAACAGGGCTGGGCTGATGGGGTAGGCTGGCATGTGTTCTCCTCTGGAGGCTGGATGAGAACAGAGCTACTTTGAAATGCCCTCTGTACAATAAATGGGCAGACTTCAATTCCTCTGGCACTGGTGAGTCCTGGCTCTTAGCAGGACACTCTTCTTAGCATCTCTGGATTTAGAGTTTTCATCTCTAAATCTCTCTTTACACAGAGAATTCCATGTTTGTGTCACATTTTGACATGTGGGCAACAGTGTTTTGTGTGAAGCACAGAACTCATCATTTCCCATAAGAATACATCCGTTAAGTTTTCTGGAATGAAATGTGGAATTCTCTCTGTGTCACCTGAGAAAATCTCACCACAAACTTTCCAAAAAGAAAATGGACTTCTCTATACAGTATATGAAACATGTGTGCACATGTAACTTTCCTATATGAAATCTGGAATTCTATGTTATTTCACATATGAGAACCTGGGTGCTGACTTTTCCACATGAAATCTGGAATTTCATATATTTCATTTATGAACATCAGGCCACTGATTTTATCACCCATAATATGGAGTTTTGAGGAATTTATGTACGTAAACTGGGGCACTGATTTTACTCTGTTGAGTACGGATTTCCTTATCTTTCCTCTGTAAGAAGATCTTGGCAGAGACTTAATCCATGAGATAATTAACTTTTTATGTTTCATGTAGGAAAATCTGGATCGTGATTTTCCTACATGAAACATGCACTTCTCTGTAATTAATGTATACAAATCCAGGCACCGATTTTCCTACATGAAATACGGATTTCTCTACATCTACATTTGAAACTCTAGGCACAGAGATTTCCACATGTAATATGAAATTCTGGTATTTGACATTGAATTGGGAATAAACAAGGTAACATGAAATATGGAAATTTTCATATTTCTCATTTGAAAATCTGTGTGCTGACTTTCTTTATGGGCTACAGAATACTGTATATGTAACAACTGAAAGAACTGGCATCGATTTTCCTACAAGTAATATGGAAATTTCTATTTCATACGTTGTGATTTTCATGCTTGAGGTATGAAGTCACTGTAAATGAAAAGATGAAGTCAATCTTTCTTCAAGGTGATGAACGGGTTAGTCAAAAATCTTGAGGATGAGGCCACACCTGAAATTGGAACCCTTCCTGTTCTGAAACTCTGAGACTTGATAAAAATTCTTCATTTATTCAAAATGTGGGGAACTAAGTCCTAAGTAAGAGCCATAACCCTAAGCCTTGGACTTTTTCTCTTTAGCCACACCGACTCTTCAGCGGGGTTGCTTTAAAAAGCCACGTGTAAGAACAATCAGTCTGGGGACAACGGACCGCTGAGGTCAGCAGGCCTGGAGTGAATTCACAAGGGAGCTCAAAGCCAGGTCAAGAGGGCATTCTAGATCCTGCCTGCTACCATTCAAATGCCAATTAGACATTCATGGATTATGTGATCCTGGACAACCTGTTTGACAGGGTCAGATCTCAGTGTGGTCTTCTGTAATGTGGGTGTGAGGACGTCCTTGAAATGCCACTGGTTGAGACCTTGCCTTCCAATTTGGAGGGGTGGGGGTGTACCACATTGATTCCCTAGTCAGGGAGATAAGATGCCACAAGCCTTGTAGTCAAAAAACTAAAATGTTTTGAAAGAAGGAACATAAAGCAATATTACAACAAGTTCAATAAAGACTTTAAAAATTGCATACACTAAACAAAAATATTACTGATAAGAAGCCCAATGAGACATTAGGCTTTCAGTCAATAGACATTAAGTTTTCTTAAAAAACCCGCTTTCATTCTATAGCTGTGTGGCAACTATTGTTCTAGGCCCCATCAGGGAGCAGAAGGGACTCCCCAGAAAGCTGCAGCTCTGCTGGTGATTTTTACTCCCTGGGTTCTACAGACATGAATCTGCACATGACACCAGAGCACCCTCATCTCACAGCAAGGGGATCTTGCGTAGATTAAACAGTGAGCATAAAAGCACTTGGCAAATTAAGAGAGAAGTGGAGAGGAGGGCTGGGGTGGTGAATGGGACACTTTGGGGATCTAGGATTACAGATGTAAACTGCTGCTGCATTGCTTCAGTCGTGTCCGACTCTGTGCAACCACATAGAAGGAAGCCCACCAGGCTCCCCCATCCCTGAGATTCTCCAAGCAAGAACACTGGAGTGGGTTGCCATTTCCTTCTCCAGTGCATGAAAGTGAAAAGTGAAAGTGAAGTCGCTCAGTCGTGTCTGACTCTAGCGACCCCATGGACTGCAGCCTACCAGGCGCCTCCATCCATGGGATTTTTTAGGCAAAAGTACTGGAGTGGGGTGCCATTGCTGTATGATACCTAAAATAAACAAAAAGGTCCTCCATGAAAAATACGCATGTATGTAACTGAAGCATTTTCTTGTGCGGTCGATTTTAATAGAATCTTGTACATCACCTATACTTCAATAAAATAAATTTTAAAAGACAGAAGACAGAAGCTAAATGAAGAGTGTGCCCAGAAGTGAACACAGAGAAGGCATGCCTGGCCACCACATCCGTAACAAGGACCACGCCCAGAGAACAGACGAGTTGGTGAGGGATTCCACCACTTCCTGGTCCCCTTTAATTCCTGGAAAGACCTAAGGCTGGGCCTCCCCTAACCAATCACTGGCTCTCACTTAGGTAGTGTTCTCGGCAGTGCCTGCAGCAACATCAGCTCAAGCGCTGGCGATGGGCGGGCTGACCGAAGATGCAAGGGTGCTCGTGGATCCTGAGCTGGTGACCAGGGGTGACGGATAGATGCTGGTCACCAGGCTGATGGCGGAAGTTGATGGGATCTGTTTCATCTCTTTCTGCTGGACACCTAAAAAAGCAAACGTTCCTGGTCTCCCCACCACCTGGGGAAAGATGTCCCAGTTCCAAGTGGCGGTGGGAGCACGGCCCAATCCACACACTTCGAGTTTCTCTGCTTTCAAGGGATACCGATTCTCACATTGGCCAAAATTGAGCAAGGATCCACGGAGCGCTTTCTCAGTAAGGCCTGCACCTGAGTCTTTCAGTTTGCAACTGCTAAAGTCTGCATGCCATGATTACCCTCACACCTTTAACGTCCCGACCTAGAAAAGCTCAACGCTGCCAATAGAAGTGACTATTTGCTCCAGTAAACACTAAAGGATAGGGCCCGTTGCCCAGATTCTACGGGAGAACAGAAGCCTACATTGAAGCGGTGACATGGTTAGCTACCGAGATATTTCACATGGACCCCAACACCCACTGCGTACTATGTGTAAAATTGTCATTTTCAGACTCTACAGCATCCCAAATTCTCCCTGCCTATTCCCAAATCCTCCCTTTAAAACACTACTTCCCTCTGTACACACTGAGCTTGGTATCAGTTCATGCTGGACATTTTGTCCTACTGCAATAGTCAATAGCAGATTAAAATCTATCCAAAGCAATCCCTATTCAGCTACGAGCGGTATTTGTCAGAGAAGTAGAACCAATAATTTCAAAATTTGCATGAAAATCCAAAACACCTGGAATAGCCAAAGCAATCTTGAGAAAGAAGAATGTAACTACAGGAATCAGCCTGCCTGACTTCAAACTATACTACAAAGCCACAGTCATCAATACAGTAAGATACTGGCACAAAGACAGAAACATAAATCAATGCAACAAAACAGCAAGCCCAGAGGTAAATATCCGCATCTGTGGATACCTTATCTTTGACAAAGGAGGCAGGAATGTCCAACGGAGAAAAGACAATCTCTTCAACAAGGGGCGCTGTGAAAACCGGTCAACCACTCATAAAAGAATGAAACTACAACTCTTGCTAAAACCACACACACACAAAACAAACTCAAAATGCATCGAAGATCTAAATATAGGACGACAAATTATACCACTCCTAGAGGAAAACATAGGCAAAGCAGTCTCTGCTATAAATCACAGTAGGAGCCTCTATGGCCCACCTCCCATAATGGGAATAAAAACAAAAATAAAACAAATGGGATCTACTAAAACTGAAAAGCCTTTGCACAATGAAGCAAACTACAAGCAAGTTGAAAAGACAGCATTCAGAATGGGGGGAGTGGATATTAGCAAATGAAGCAACTGAAAAAAAAAGTAATCTAAAAAATATACAAGCAACTCTTGCATTCAATTCCAGGATACTAGGTGACCAAATAAAAAAATGTACCAAAGAACTAAACAGACATTTCTCCAAAAAAGAAATACAGATGGCCATCAAACACATGAAAAGATGCCCAACATCACTTACTATACTATCAGAGAAATGCAAATCAAAACCACAACCAGGTACCATGTCAGGCTGGTCAGAATGGCTGTTATCCAAAAGTCTACAAACAATACATGTTTGAGAGGGTGGGGAGAAAAAGGAACCCTCTCACACTGGCTGTGTGAATTCAAACTCGCACAGCCACTATGGGAACAATGTAACGATTGCTCAAAAACCTGTAAATAGAACTGCCATACAACCCAGCAATCCCTCTGCTGGGCATATACAGCGAAGAAACCAGAATTAAAAGACACGTGTGTCCCAGTGTTCATTGCAGCTCGGTTTACAACAGATAGGATGGGGAAGCAACCTAGATGTCCATTGGCAGACGAATGGAGATGAAAGCTGTGGTAGATATAGACAGCAGAATCAGATCAGATCAGATCAGATCAGTCGCACAGCTGTGTCCCACTCTTTGCAACCCCATGCATCCCAGCACGCCAAGCCACCCTGTCCATCACCAAGTTCCAGAGTTCACTGAGACTCACGTCCATCGAGTCACTGATGCCATCCAGCCATCTCTTCCTCTGTCGACCCCTTCTCCTCTTGCCCCCAGCCCCTCAGTAGAACATTACTTACCTGTTAAAAAGAATGCATTTGAATCAGTTTTAATGAGCTGGACTAAACTGAAGCCAATTATGTAGAGAAAAGTCAGTCAGAAGGAGCAATTAACGCATATCGCTTTCACTTTTCACTTTCATGCATTGGAGAAGGAAATGGCAATCCACTCCAGTGTTCTTGCCTGGAGAATCCCAGGGACCGGGAGCCTGGTGGGCTGCCATCTATGGGGTCGCACAGAGTCGGATACGACTGAAGCGACTTAGCAGAAGCAGCAGATGGAATTTAGAAAGATGCAATTAACATGGACCCTATATGTGAGACAGCAAAAGAGACACAGATGTAAAGAACAGACTTTGGGACTCTGAGGGAGAAGGCAAGGGTGCGATGGTTTGAGAGAATAGCATTGAAACATGTATGTTACCATGTACGAAATACATTGCCAGTCCAGGTTCGATGCACGAGACAGGGTGCACAGGGCTGGTGCACTGGGTTGACCCAGAGGGATGGGATGGGGAGTGAGGTGGGTGTGAGCATCAGGATGGGAAACGCATGTACGCCCACGGCTGATTTGTGTGAACGAATTTTACACCCACGGCTGATTGTATGGCAAAAGCCATCACAATTATGTAAAGTAACTAATCTCCACTTAAAATAAAATGTTAAAAAAGACGTAAAGAATACCAAAGAACTACGAGAAAATGTTTTAAACGAGTGAGAATAAAAATACAGCATATCAGAATACATGAGACGCAGATCTAGATGCGCTTATAATTTTAAATGCTTGTATTAAAAAGAATAAAAGCCTAAGCCAATGGAAAGAGAAATTGCAAACTCAATCAAGGCTTTCAGCAAAGGCCACATATGCAAACGTGAGGGAGGGGTGTGATTAGTTGGTGCAAACTTCTTGTTCTCACATCTTGTGTTCTTGAGGTGAGGTGGTGGCCAGCTAACTATGTCCTGCAATCCTCAAGGGAAGCACATGTAATTCCCTATTCCCTAACAGGAGATTCCCCAGATTGACTTTCACCCTCCAAGGTACTGATTGCGAGAAGGGGGTCCTTGTATAGCCTGGTAGTCTCAGCGGGAAGAGGCAGGGCCCAGTTCTCTGTGCCCTCCTCTTTCCAAGGCCCCCACAGGCTGCTCGGCCACCTTCAATGAGGGAGCCAGGTAGCCAGCATGCAGCTGAGCCTCGGCCTCCTCAGTCTACCCAAATGGGGAACTGGGTCCTGTAGACTGTGATCCATGGAGATTGCCACAAGCATTAGGACAAGGAGGTGGGGATGGGACATATTGGCCATTGCTTTAAAACCTGCACCAGGCCAGTGAGTGGCTCCAGCAAGGGCTCTGGGACTCAGCAAGACACAACGTGTCCTCAAGCTTGCCCAAGTGCCACAGTTTACCGAGCCCAAGGCCGAAGGGCCTGGAAGGCCCTGTGGGAAGGCCTTAATATATCTCTCAGTACATTCTTTTGAGAGGCTTTCTGCTGGTGGTGTTGGGTTTTCTAACTTCCTAATGGTCTTGGGCTGAGGCCTGCAGCTCCGTTTTCCATCCTGCCTCTTTGACAGTATCTTCCTTGATGAGCTTATTCAACCTGTGACTAAAAGTTGGTACCTTGGACCATCGTGAGCCATTTCCACTTGCACGGTGACCACATTCTACTGTTTCTATAATGCAGGGATTTCAACTTAACAATGTTGTGTGACGTATAAGCTTTCATCTTCCTCTAACCAAAGTATTTAATTTAGCATACTGTCCTTGAGGAGATATATTGCAAACGGGGCTACCATTTATTTATTCACTGCTGGAATTGTAATTGACATGTAATGTATTTCCAACAATTATGTTTGGACCATAGTCGCTGTACAGTGTTTCTTTACTTTCTGCTGTCCNACCACTGTTTCTTCGTGAAATACTTAATTCTTTGTATTTCTCATGTATAAATCAAGGACTGTCCACCATGAAATATGGAGTTCTCTATATTTCACGTATGAAAATCTAGGTATTATTCTCCCTCATGAAAGTTGGATTTCTCTATATTTCACATCTGAAGATCAGAATGAACATATTCCCATGAGAAATAAAGAAATCTATGCATTTCACACGATCCACTGGTCCTTCAGTCCCTGAAACACCTGTTTGCCTATGTGTCTCTGTGTGTTGCATGCTTGTGTGTCTGTGCGTGTGTCAGGCCTAAGAGAGTTGCTCAGTGTGAAACAGCAGACATCCTAGGAGAACAAGCATGAGCAGTGGAAACTGTCCAGGCACTTAACCTGACTGTGCCCACCTGAGCTCTGCAGCCAGGCACGTAGGAGTAAATGAAGGTCAGGAGGAGCACTTTGGTCAACTTGAAACACTTGCAGGATTAGCTCTGTTCCTCTGGCAAGTGCATCTGCAGGCGCACATCCTTAGCTACCCGGTTGCCTGCTCTAAGCTGCCGGCTGGGGAAAGGCCAAGAGCTGACAGACCTTAGGCCAGGGACTCCAGGCTGGTTGGGCTTGGGGCTGTATCGTGGTGTTCGGACATCTAGTTGAAGAAAGTGCTCTGCTTCTTCCTCAGAGGATGGCTGCATTCCTGACACTGCTCAAGCCTAAGGCATAAGTTTCGGGATGACTCTGCAGTAGGTGCACTACGGTGAGGTCAGTATAAGCCTGTCGCCACCCTGGCCCCGGCCGCCCTTCCCATTCCCCTTCCCCCTCCAACCGCCGTGCACTCCTCCCCCAAAACCCCCTACCCTGCCCACCTCCCTTCTACTGCCCCCCCACCCCCAACCTGTGGCTTGCAATTTGAATCGGAGGTGAGCAACTTTGTCCCTGAGGTTCCCAGGAACTCTGTCTACCTGTGTGGGTCGCTGAGCACACGGAGTCGCCCACTGCCCCAGGGCCAAGTTCAAGCTTGAGGACCGTTCCAGCTTCAGGTGGCCTGGCTCTCCCGAACTGGTAAGGCACTCCCCAACTCTTCGTCGAGCAAACAGCTTGCCAGGACACGCCCACTTTACGCTGAGCCTAGATTGGCGGCTGGTCACAGGTTGGCAGAGTGCCCAGAATTCCGAGGAGCGTGTCCCAGCACCTAACGCCTTTCTGTGATGAGGTCTGGAGGTCAGGGTGAAGAGATCTGCCCTTCCCGTCGCCATAGTAGGCGGGTATGTGGCACACGGTTCTGAGCATCCGTCTCTCCCTTTGGCTGTTCACTGTCAGTAGGCAAGTAAGCCGTTGGTAGTAGTTCCACGTAGACTGCGGCTAGTGGGCGGACTGTGAGGGCCGTCTGCGGCACTCTAGCGTCCAGCTTGTTTGCAGCTTGAGGCCACAGCGAGAACACCATGGAGAGTGAGACGGGGCCAGAAGAAGGCGGCAGCACTCCGGCATCCTGGATCTTAGTTGTGAGTCCGGGTCTTCAGGAGGGAGGGGCCCTGGGGTCTACCAGCCTGGTGGGGTCAGCAGAGGCGATGCAGGCCCCAAGTGGTGCGCCAGCGGAGGAGGCCGCCCTCTTGTGGGTGGAGGCAGTGGAGGAAGGTGCGGCCCTGGAGGAGGAAGGGGTAGCGCGAATCAGGCAGGAGTTCCAGCTGCTGGTGTTAGACGTCATGGAGGAGGTGGAAGTGGTGGCATATGAGGAGCAGGAGCAAGTGTCCTTGGAGGAGCATGTCCATGAACAATCAAGGCCAGGAGCCCCGAGTGATCAGCCTGCACTGGAAGCGCTGGTGGTCCTGCAGCTGGAGTTAGATCCAGTGAATAAGAAAGCCCAAAGGGCGCATGCTCGCCTGAAATATAATAACTGTCAGCGGCGGAAGGTGCATCTAGAATGCAGAAGCGCCATCATCCAGGGAATCCGTGGCTTCTGGCTCGAAGTGGTATCCCTTGGAGTGGTGCTTGTGAAGCTTTTGTTTGTTTGTTTAAGCTAGGCTCTTGCGGAAACAGTTTACAGATCTGGCAGTTCTGGTACCATATTTACTTTTTTGGATGATGGGTATTGGTTACCATCCTTCATATCTGTTCCTGATAGTAGATGTGATGTCCTTGCTGTCCTGGCTAGCACAAATTGATCCTTGGGCTTTACTTGCAGAGGTCCCAATCAAATTGTTATTAGCACCAGTGTCTCTTCAGAGAGAAGGCTTGTCTGGAATGGGGGTGAGGTTGGGATGTGTAAGTGGTCTTACCGGTTCTAGGTAGCAGTGCTTGTTTTCCCGAAGTCAGCTAACTTGCTAAGGGCTGAGATGAAGCTTATCCGGGTAGGAACAGAACCTCCTTCTCGTAGTGCATGCATAGGCACAGCCTTGGACCTTGTGCAGCATTTCTACAGTTTGCGTCAAGAGAAATGTGAAAAGTTAACAAGTAGCAAGTGGAAGTCAAACAGGGCCATTCTACTCTTTAGGCCAGCTTTGTTCTGTCAGCACTTTTACCTCTGGCATCTAGAGGCTCCTTGACCTAAGGCAGTTTATGAACCACGCCCAAATGTCAGTTGCGATGAGCAAGAAAGATAAGATACAGACATGCTTCACTTCATGACCAACTTGAAGGTCAGGCAGGGGACACTGATGATTGTGGAGGGGAGGTGACTGGGGAGGGGAGAGGGAACGGTTTATCCCTAAAACAGGAAAGTATAGCTCTTCTGTAAAGAGGTTTCACACCCACTCCAGACCCCCACACCCCCACACTTTGTCCTGGCATCACACTCATCACTGCAAGATCACCTTGTCCTTTCGGAGGAATACGTATTTCCACAATGAAGTGATTGTCAAGGAGTACCTGACTAAGGTCACTGGTAAGCCCTGGATCTGGGGGATTCGGGACAGAAGAGTCTAGGTTGAATTGGAAAGTGACTTAGGCCTTTCTCCCGTACTCCTTTCCCTAAAGGATACCAAGCATCTCGTTTGACTCCAGTTCAGTGGTACCAGGGCTTTGAACATAAGGCATACAGGCGCAGGCACCACGACAGCAGCGTTAACTTCTTCAACTGGTTCTCTGATGATAACTTCGCAGGATCTGACCAGATTGCTGAGGTGGGGTCCCACGTGGCCACTGGGCCAGAACTCATGATTTATGTTGGAGTTGTTGGTGGTTCACAGGAGGGCTCAAGGTCTGGCCAGGCCTGTGCTGACCTTGCTCATTTCCCTGGCAGATCATCATAAAGGATCTGTGGCCCAATCTTTTGCAGTACTATGTGAGGAGGAAGGCTGCACCACGAGAAGTACCAGGAGGATGATAGGTGAGGCGCCCAGGGGCTGGGCACTGGCATAAGTGTTGTCCAGGCACTTGAATCATTTATAACACTTGTGGAGAAAGTGAGACTCCATGGAATACAGAGTGACACCAGGGCATGAGGGAATCAGCAAGAGACCGCAAGGGTAGAGAACTGGAGTGAAGAACAGGATCTAACTAGAGAAGCTTGAGGTAGATGAAGTGGCCTGGCCAGGCCAAAGCCACAGCACTTTATATCTGAGTCAGCTGCACATCACTGAACCTTCATTCCATTGCCAGCAAGTCCAGCCTGAGGCTCCTCTTAAATTGGGACCCACCTGCTATTCCTCATGAAGTCCCCTTTCCAAAAAGGTCTGTGAGTCTCCCTTGTGCAAGGCGGTTCCCCCAGTGACACATCATTTGATTCAATTTTGATCATCACTGTCGTTTTTTAATTTGCTTTTGCATCTTTTTCCTGACACCCTCATTCTGAGAATACTGACCACTGTGCAGGATTATGGAGAATCGTCTTATTATTTATTTTAACTGGAGGATAATTACTTTACAATACCGTGACA